>CM021736.1:11199940-11470315 GCA_011075105.1 Heteronetta atricapilla | reverse complement strand
GGGGGGAGGGTGAGTGAACGGCTGTGTGGTGTTTGGCTGCCGGCCGGGTTAAACCACAACGATACATTAATTCACAGGGTCCCTCTATTTTTTCTTTAACAAAGGGGATTTCACTTAAGACATTGAATTTATTTCATGTTCTACATGAAAAAGAAGGAAATGCATTTCTCTTAATTGAGCTAACTAGTTTTAAAACTTTATGAGGTTCTTTGCAAAACTCTGTTGCGTCCTTGTGCCATCTTCTATGTTTACATTGGGTGTTTAACAAAAATATCAGAAGCAGCTATAATGGTTTTAAAGGAGGAGCAAAAATCAATAGGCAACTACTTAACGTATTGCAGTATGTAGATGAGCAGCTTTGTTAAGTCTGAACTTCACTCAGCAACATCAGTGCAACTTGTAGAATAATGAAGTTCAATACAAATGCTGTGGAGGGACCAGGGAGGAAATGCCTCTTATAAATGAAGCAGTAAAAGGTGTTAATGCATGTTGACAAGAACCTTGTTGAGTTATGTACTGTGTTCAAATGCTTTGCAAATGAAATCCTAGCAATAAGAACTTCAGAGAAAAAGTCATGGAACTGATGTAGCATATTCATTTGAAGTACAAGCTTCTACCAGCACAAAACTAGTTTGCTGAGAGAAATTTCATTTCCATAGGGTTTATCAAGAGAATAACTTTTTTTTTTTTTTTTTTAATTGCATAGGATTTAAATAGATCTGAATACAAACGGGTATTTTTCATGTAATAAATAATATCTCTAGATAAAAGATTTTAAACATTTTGTGCATCATATCTCAAGTATATGCTCTAAGGATTATATTGGCAGGTTATCTCAATAACTGTGACATGGTGAGGTGTAAGTGTTTTAAGTATCTACTCTTTATACATCTAGAAAATAGTACACAAAATACTATTTGCGGGTGTAAAAGACAAATGCTTCTGTGAATATCTTTTCTTTTGTAAATGTTAATTAAATGCTTTTTGAGAATATTGGAATATTTTAAGTATTTCTCCTTCTAATAAAGTTGTTTGAATAAAGTTGTGCTCATAGGCTCCCACTTTGCTGTTAGTATGGAGTGTATCTTACTTCTGTTGTCTTTGCTGACAAGCAACTACAAATCTGCTGTTTTAAGCTACCTGCCTGCATTTTTGCTTGCCTCACACGTAAGAAAGTTTGCCTGTTCTTTGTTAATGAGACAAGTTAAAGCTAACCACATATCCCCCTCTTACAGCTGAAGCATTCAGCTCCAAGGACAGCTTCTTAGCAAGTGTAAAGACAGCACAGCCCTATCTGTTTAACTGTAGCAATTCTGTGGTGCACCCATTTAAAGATCCAGGTCCTTGGATTTTACTGATCTTGTCGATGCCAACGCATCAAGATATTGCTACCATGCCCTTTATGGTTGTTTTCTACACTTTTTCCTACTGAAGTGGGTATGTAGAACTAAATGAAATGTATGCTCTAAACCATGGTGGCTTGCCAGCATTCTCTGCTATCAATGACTTTTGTTTTGTTTTTGTCTGACATGTCTCTGCCCTCTGTGACAGGTTTGTTTCTTTTCTGTCCCACGGAGACTAATGTTCTGTGATGTTGATTAGAAACAATGCATATTATGTGGTGTTTGATGTTGATGGTAGAGTGGCCAGCCTTTCATTTGTCTCTGGGACGATGCTGGAAGTAAATCACTATTGCTGAAGTGAAGGAATGATGCAGGAGTTGCTCAGCAGTGAGGAACCTAAGCTTGTTCCCAGAACAGTTCGGTTTACTGAAAAATTACTGCTCTGTGAATTAAACACCGTTCCTCATCTAATGTTCTACAGTACCCATTCCAAATAGGTGTAGGGGTTCTTTGACGTATTTTAAGTGTTTATTAACATGAATGACTGAAAGCACTTAGAAAACAAGTTGAATATTATCAAGGGAAGTGAGGGATAAATCAGTCATCATTTTTGCTTAATCCCAAGTCTCCTCTAGAGCCATTTGGAAAAACTCTGCTTAATTGTATATTTGTTCAGGAATATAAATGTATAATTTGTGAAGCTGTGATGCCAAGTGTAATGTTGCTGTAGTAGGTCATAATTCAGCACTCCAAGTATGCAGCAGTGCACTGTTGACGCTCAGCCCCCAAAGAGTTGGGCAGGCAAAGCACCTGAAAGTCTGATATCCTGAGCTGATTTTAGCAAAGACTATTTTATAAATAATCTATCAGTTTTCATATCCTTTATAATAAGGGTTTCTTCCGTTCTAATTTTCACGTATGGAACTTCTTTCTAGTCGATCTGTCCCTTCCATCTCCTGGCCTCAGCAAGAAAAGATATGGGGATTTCTGTGCATATCACTGCATGCCATCCCTCTATGTTGCTACTTCAAAATTTTTTCTTTACATTTTTCATCTGTAATGTTTGTAATGTACAGTATTATCTAATCCTAAGGAAAGGCACAGGTGGATGATTTTCATCCCTTTAAGTTATTAAAGCTATTGTTTTGAGGCATCTACTCCGCATTTGACTAGAAAATGAAATTTCCAAACTTTGCAAGCTCAGTTCTTCTTTCCATATCTACTGGGCACATCTCTGTCAGATGGAGTTATATTTTGAACTACTACTGTTGCTTTCTGTAGAGGAGAAAAAACATCAAATTCTCAATGATTTATTTTGCCTGTTAGGCTTCATTGTTTGAAAATGTTTGTTGTATGGAAACAATGTAATGTAACAAGAATTATTAGTGGATTGTGTTTATTAAGCTCTTTTTATTCCATATCAATAAGAACTCAAATGATCTGTGAAGCCTTTAACAGATGTATAATGCACAAGTTAATTCTTTGATCTTCAAGAATAGTGGTCATTCACATTTAATATATGAAGAAAACACTGAAATTAAGATTTTCAATGTCAGAAGATTTAAAAATGCTGCTTTTAATAATGAATTTGTGCAACCACATTTCCTTAGCTGTTTGGAAAATGGAAATGTATACATCTTAAACATACTTAAAATATGTGGTGCAAAGTTTCCTAACAAAATACAAACCTAACACACAGAGGCTTGTCTCACTAGCATTGGCTTTTTGCATGTATCAGCAAATTGAGCCTGATGAGGGAGAGATTTAACTAATTTATGATCACTCAGTTGACGTTTTATGGGCTTGCTTGGGGAAGAGAGTCAGAACATGTTCTCTTAATTCTTTTTAAAAAAAATAGTCTGAATACTTTAAATTTTAGAGGACACAAGTAATTTTACTGTCCAGATTGCACCAAAGATCCTTTTCTTCCATATTGTATTGGCTAAGCAAAGACAATTTATGAGAAAAGTAAGTAATGTGGAATGGAAAAATGCTCAGAATTTGAAACTTGTTCTGCAGTGATTTCTCACCTAATCACCATTATGTTTTTCCAGAACTGTCTCTGAAATGGAACTCCATATACAGAGAGTCACTCGTATAAATTACCAACCCATAAGTTACTTGATTTCTGTGATTCTCCCGAGATAGGCAATTGAGTCAGGGACATTGCTGCTTGAATACTATTCAAACAAATCAATCAAGACAGAAAATGAAGGCATTATTAACATTCAAACTGCATTTTCACTTCCCACAGAAATGTTTTTTTATTATTATGGCTAACTGTGTCAGCAGTCAGACTAGACATAGACTCATTGCCAATTAATATAAAAAATTCTTGTCTTTGATTTACTGGGTAAGATTGAGGGTACAGAACAGCTTCATTTTATTTCATGCATTTCCTTTCCCCAGGCTTCACCTGATTGAGGTATTGGCTCTCTTGGTCAGTGTACTTTAAAGTTATTAATTAATTTCACTTCAATCTATAATACTTAATTAAAGCTTAAAACAAAAATAAATTGCTTGTGTTTGGTGAAAATGTTGTCAGTCAGATGGGATTTTAGCAATATAATAGAGCCAACAGGTTTGTTTTGTTTATAGCAATACCGGATGACCTTGAAATGTTCATCTGGCCAATGTGGACTCTTTAAGATAAGAACCCAATTTCTTTTCTTCTCTTTACCTGGGTTAGGATTAAGAGTTTGCATTATCAAAAGGATATTAGCACATGACAAGCCTACAGATATTTCTTACCTTATTTTGCTTGCTGTCCCTCAGAGCCAGCATGAAGGCACTGTCAGCAGAACTCATGCATGTTTGCAACTCTGGCTGTACAGAGGGAAAAGTAGCTTTAATATTCACCCTTCAAGGTTTGCTATTGCATTTCTTAAAGTCTCATTCCATGATTGAGCAGAAGAATGCTGTTGTTTTGTTGCTGTGAGAGGCAGAATTTAGAAATGGAAAAGTTACTAGATTGAAACAGCCATTTTTCTGCATCTTTAGAACAGAAAGCATCCAGATAAAGAATCAGGTATTAAACTCTTCCAACCCTTCTTTCCTTTGCCAGGATGATTAAAGTCCAAAGGATTTTGTATTTGGTATCGTTTAAAACCAGCTGGGCAAGAGAAGCCTTTTCACAATGCCACAAAATATCCTGCCCTATTCTAGAAATCAGTGATAGCTGCTTTGCTATTTCTATATATTCCAGGTTCCAGTCAGGACCAGGAGCACATGTTCTTTCCCTAATAAAAACAAACAAACAAAAAAACTTTTCAGCAATCAACTCCATCAAATTATGAAAACTCTTAGATTTTTATCACCAAATTCACAACTATGCAACAACATACTGTGATGCCCTGGCTTACATCCAAATGTTTTTTTTTAAAAGGTAATTGTGTGAAAATAACTTGCCTTTTTATTATTTTATTTTTTTTTAATCATAAAGGGATTTCTAGATTTCTATGCCATTCAAATAATATAGACACTGTTTTCCTCTGAATAATAAGTATGGCCTCATGAGGTGCTTCCTCCCATGTTCTTCCCCTCTGTGTTACAAAGGCACTCCTTTAAAGGCAGCATCTGGGCAGAAGTTTTCTCTTACTCCCATAAAACCAAATGTTAAAAATGAATTTTAAAAAGGTCATTGTATGGGCTATGAGTGCCAATCTGATATAGATGTTACTCAAAACTGAATACAGGCAAGTGCCCTTTTGGCTAAGATCAAGTTTAGCCATGGTTTAATATCTGATGAATCTTACATCTTAAAAAAAAACAACAACAACAAAAAAAAAAACAACCTGTAATTTCTACTAACTTTTATTTTGGTATTTTATACTTTTAAAGATGTAGGATCTGGCTTTTGAAATATCTGTAAGGGTACATATTCATTAGAAGTTGAGTATTTTTATAGTTCATTTAAAAATGTTGTCCCAAGTTCTCTTGTACTTACTGATCCTTAAATAATTGCATCATTTAGGTTGCTGTCCTTCCGGTCCTTGAAAACAAACGTTTTCCTCCTACCCTGGTATTTCCAATGGTATAATCTTCATGTTTGGAACACTGTGAAGGTTCACATTTTCAGAATACCTTGCTGGTTGGAAAATGCTGTCTCCTGCCTCCTGGGACTGTTAACACCTCAGGAAGCAGGCTGAGCTGAGGTACTAACAGACATGCAGGAAATAAAAGGAATTAACAGGAGCTTGAAGAAAAATCATAGTATACAGAGAGACAGAAAATGCCTAATAAGTAATTGCATGAAATTCCCTTCTCACCCTCCAAGTCTCATTCTTCTGCTATATGGAGTCTTTGCTGCGTGGCTTTGGTGGAACCCATAGCTATCTGGAAAAGGTGAGAGGCACAGCATCAATTTATTTGAGTCGCAAAAAAGTTGAAATTTACTGATGCATGAATTTGCAGTGTACCTTAAAAATGAATTTTGTGTTCCTATTCCCATCTCATAAAAGAGATATAGTGGGTGATGTTGGTGGTTAGGGGGATGGTTGGACCAGATGATCTTGGAGGTCTTTTCACTCCTTAATGATTCTATGATTTACAGAGATTTTGATATATTTTTTTCTCTACTAATATGTTGCATTCATAGAAAAGTCTTGCACAAGATGTGCAAGTCCATGCCTTCCTTGCATACCTGGCTAAGTTACTGAATATTAGATGTCTTCCATGTTCAAGGCCAAACTAAGAGAAGATGCACAGAGGAACATAATGTGTGTGTATATATAATATATATACATATATATATATATAATATATATTTTTACATCTGTAAATTTTGCTTGCGGTTAAGTATGTAGTTGGCTTCATTTTCCTAGAAAATACAGAGTAGGAGAAATAATATAAACATCATGCACAAGTGAAATGCAAACCGTATGTTGCCAGCCCAGAAAAATGGAACTCCAGACTATTTTTGTATATTATGAGATATGGGATGATTTAGATTGTGCAAAATAGATTGATAAATTAAGATATTGTTTAGAGTAAGCTTAATCAGTTCAGGTTTGCAATTGCATTTGGCTTTGTAATGACGTAAGTCTGAATCTTTTTCTCCTTGTTGCATATCCTCACTATTACTTTTTTTTTTTTTTTTTTTTTTTTTTTTCTTTCTTCCCTTTAGCTTCACCTGGTGAAGTTAAATTAGTTGACCATGACTTTGGTAGGATCATATCTTGCATTTTATACTCTTTTAGCAATTCTGCATCTGAAGTGGTATCGTATAATATTAACAATCAACTTTGAATTTAGAATCATTAACTGTTGATCACCTGGCTTAGATAAGAGTAATAATTGCTGATGTGGTGGTTAGATGCCATGTTTCTAAGTGTCATAGTCTGAGTCACCAGGTAACAGGAAATGGGTACTGACCTTTTAAATTATTTGATTTCATTGGCCATTTTAAACACTAGTAGGTTTTTGATGTGGTACAAGATCTTTCTAGCAGCTTGCCTTAAAATGCGCATGGGTAAGTTTTTTTAGTTGTCTTCTTCATTGCACATCTCTGCAGACAGTGCTTTCACTTTGAAAGACACCTAACATGGGGAAACAGTGATTAGCTCAGGAAGGAGAATGCTATCCCCAGCACATCTCAGAAAGTCATGTGTAGATGGCTTCAGTTATTGTAATTTGTCTAGAAATAGCAAACCTATTGTGAGAAAGCTGATTGTTAACAGCAACTGCATGCCAGCACAGTGGATGGCGGTGTGAGTAAAGGTCTTAGCACGGCTGCATGGTCAGAATATTTTGTGCACACTCAGAACCTACCAGCAGCATAGCAGCTGACCAAAGGCTAAGGCAAACACACTCTGTTACTCATATTCTGGTTCTTGGTGTTATAAATCATGCTCTATTGACAATGGGGTCAGTCCTCTGAAGGTGTTGTCATTTGATACAGGATGCTGACATTACCGATGTTCCCCTAACAGAAGGCAATATGTGGGTGTGAAGTGCGTTTAGAGAACAAAAGCTTTGTACAAACATCATGCTCTTTCTGCAGGTTAATCAGGTCTTTAATAAAAGACCATGGAAATGTCAGCAGTCTGAACAAATAAACCAGAATTGTAACTGAATGTTCGTTCAAACAAAGAAATCTAAACCCTTTTTTATTAATGCTCTTCACACAGAGAGGAAATAGATCAGAATTATAATTAGGAGATATATATATTCTAAATAATATCTAGAAGTTTCAGTGCATACTTGAATATGCATTGTACACATTAATCATACAGACATGACTACATTTTAGGGTTTACAGTCTAAAAAGTTTAAAAGAAAAATGTTACTTGGTAAACAGATTAAATAAATAATAAATGGAAGAGTTAACTAATTAAGCCACTCGTATTGGATTAATTAAAAGATGATAATTATAGGAGGGAGGGAAAAAAGATTCTTTTTCAAGGCAGAAGAAAATCATGTCTCTTTTTGATCATTAATAGCCAAATGATCTTCAGCCATTTTTTTTTTTTTTTTCAGGTAATGATGAAATAGATCTGTGGAAATATTCCCTTTTTGGAATATTGAATGAATAGACTGAAGGCGACTAATAATACCTGCACTTAAGTGATCCCATTACTGTATCTTGAATCCCAAATTAGATCTTGCCTACTACCTCCTCTCCAGGTCAGTATTACTCCTGTGATATTCTTGTAGAAAGTTTGTTGTTGTTTATTTAATGTAAAAAATACCTAACAAGTTGGTTTGCTTGCTTGCTCTTTTTATAGAAGTTATTTCTTTGTTCTTAAAACCCTGTAGTTACTTTTTTCTGGTTCGCATACCTACAAACTAAGGTCAAATGAATAACAGAGCTACTAACTGGTGGAATGTAGATCCAAAGAGGAAGGAAAACTGCACTGTTTTCCCACTGTGGATAGGTGAGAATACAGTTGGTTAAAATGAAGATTCATGCTTAGTGATGCAAGGGAAGTTCTAACCGACATTTAGTTTTGTTGAGAAATGTCCCTTTTTGTATGCTGAATTCTTGGTTCTGATGTTTGGGCAGCTTTTGACACAGGTGTGGTGTAGTGCCATCATGTGGATTCAGGACATGTGGAGGCAGGAGGAGATAGGCTTGAAATATAAAACTAGGTGTGGAGCAGGTGTGCAGGTAGTTGCTGTCTTGATGGCCAAAGAGATAAAGATGTTATTCTAGATAATCACATTGTGAATAGCCAGTCCTCCAAGATTTCTGTGTCATTTAATCCATTAAGTTGTGGAAGCAATGGAAGCATTTAATTGTAATATAGAATTTGTTTTTTGTGAACAGAACAATAGACAAAAAATGTTTTGACAGCATACTCCTCCTTTCCTAGATGCCTTCTTTCTTGCATATCTATCATACTTTCTAGAATGTCAGTGCAAGCAATCAATTTTTGGTACGTAATAGTTACCAAACCGATCTTGGTAGTGTAACTACTGCTGGTAATGCCAGTACAGTGGAACTGAGATTGGGACAGAAAAAAGGATACACAGAACAGTCTTTATATGAATAAAGCTATGGCACCACCACTACAGGCTGTTGTATATGTGCAAGCAACTATTGCTGGAATTGGGCTTTTTTAAGATTCTGCCCCAAAGGACATTTTTTGGATTCACTATTGAAGCAAAATACATAGATAAGGTGACCAAGTGGGATGGGATGTGAATTAAAATATAATATGATGCATGGTGTTGCAATTGCCCATGGAAGACAAATATTTTATTTTTTGCCATGCAGGAAACAGCAGTGCCTATCTAGAAACATTGTAATGAACTAAAGTAATATGAAATTCACCCAACAACAGGTTAAATTGACTGAATTGTTGGATTGATATTGTGCAATTGGTAGCCAGCCTAGCTTACTTATTTAGAACAAAGCTTTTTGAGCAGTGTAAGAAAGTTTCCATCGTCATTAGTCTTTGCAGAAAGGTGCTTGAGAGTCTGATTTAGTTCCTGTTGGGTACTGTCCCTGTCACTGAACATACAATCCAGATGTTACTACTGATAGCTTTGCCAGTGTGTTTATGAGAAAAGCCAAAATCTGAAGAGGCACAGACTAAACTAAATCCATCCTTCCTTCCTTCCTCTCTTCCTCGTCAAAACCTGTATGCTGTATGTGGATAGGGAACCTAATATTACCTCTGCAGCACCTGTCTCATGGATTAATAGCAGAATTTAGTCTCCCTGCATGTTAACATGCACTACTCTCTAAGCAGCAATAAATTCACACAAAACTACCAGCAGTTCACCAAAAACATTGAGTCCTGTGCTCTCTTGATTCACCTCAGGTGCACTATGCCTGAGATTTCGTATGAGTAAGTCTGCTTGATGACTAGTGGATGAGAAGAGGCATATTACTGCTTTAATTACTTATAATGAAGGATCATGGGATGGTGATGTCATCATTTTAAGACTTGCTATGTCTAAGTGCTCTGCCAGGAAGGGGAAAGATGAATGATGATTTATGTACCTGGGATAAAATTCAGATAAAAACCACTTCAAAAATGTTAATTATTTGAGGTCACTTTCTATTACATAGGATCTGTTCTTTAGAATTTCTTGCAGGTTAATAGAGATGGTTCAGGAGTGCTCAGCCTGGCTTGGTTTGACAAGAAAAAGCAGCAACTGTGAGGGGGAGGGAAAAGGAGGAGACAAAGGGTGTGATTTATCGATGTGCACTTTGCTATTTGTGACTAACAAAGAGATGGTTCACAAATGTCTCAGACTCAAAGCTGTGATCTGTCAGAACTGCTGAGCTGGGGAAATACTACCACTAAGTAAAAATAGATTGGTCAGCAGTTACAGACTTATCTGTAAGCAGGTCATCCCATACTATGTATATGTGCAGAAGGAAGATCATTTTGCTCGGTTAAAAGTGAGATAACTTTGTTGCAGTGTTGTCTGTTATCAATCAATGGTTTTAATTAGTTACAAGATTGACTAATAAAAATCCTCGCTGATTAATTGATTTTTTTTTTTTTTTGATCTTGCTAACACTTGCTTTATTATGAGGGTGATTTTTTATTTGGACTGAATACTTTGACCAAAATGGAGAGGGTTTTTTATCATTTCTGAGGGAATGAAAGAGTATAAGTGTGTGGAGTAGAAGGAACACTGATATCTGTCAGGGAGGAAAAAAAATTAAGGGTACTGCTGATTAGTGTTTGTCTGACAATTATTTGGAGACTGCTTGCTTTAAAATGGTTCACATGTATCTGTTGAAATCTATTGCCATTTGCCACGAATTAACTTCTTTGTAATGAAAGAGATAGAGAACCATATTTTTTTCCTATGTTTTTCCTTATGCTTTTCCTATGCTCTGTAATAAAGCTGATTGCATCCTCTTGTTAGTAAGTACTCATGTATTTACTAACTAAAAAATCTAACACATAATTACAGTTTTCTTAGATAACAACTCAACGCATAGTTATACATATGCATCCATTCTCTATTCTTTGAGCAGGCTAACTGTGTTACTGTGGGTAGTTACGTGGATGTGAAATTGCTCATCATAAATCTGAGGCAGGCTTTGCTGCAGCTAGCAGGACCCATCAGGATAAACAAGTGATGACATTGTCTTGGCTCGTAATACCCTGATTTTCCACACATGTATGTCATTATATCTTGTGGTAGTATCTATGGAGTGGCAAATACGTTATGTGTATATATATCCCAGGGAAGAGTTTGCAGACTGCCTGGAAAAACTGAAAGAGAAACAACCCACCTTGCATGAAGCGGCTGAGCTGCTATTAATATTAGCCATATAAACGCATACTTAGAAAATGAACTGTGAAATCTGAAAGTAAGTCTTCCAGGGGGAAAGACTGACCTATACTACATGAAAGGTTGTAGAACATTTGGATGTTTAAAGTGTGAGTCTTAAATAAAACAGCATCTAAGTTAATCAAATAAGCTAATCAGTTTCTCTTGGCATATGGACCAGGATTAAATTTTATTTTTCTGCATCTCAATGGCTTATACTGTTCTAGTATCAAATACCTTTTTATTTTATGTTCCAGTGACTATCACCGAACACGTCTTTTAATTCAGAAAACATCCAGGCTTGCTTGTTTCTGTCATGAGACATGCATTTGATTAGACTAGTGACCCAGAACCTCAACACAGTAATGTAATTGAAGTCCTTCAAAGACTATCATCAGTTCATCCACAGGCCTAGCAAACTGACTAGCCCCTGCAGGATCAAAATAAATTTCATTTTTATGATTTTCATGGGATGGAAGTATAAAGAGAAAACATCAAACTGACTTAAGACAAAGCAGCCCAGTATCCAGTCTTCAACCGTGTCAAGTACTGGGTGCTTTGTGAGGGCTGTAAGACATAGGGAATGGGGAGTGTACACAGCAACGCTTACCTGGGGCTCCACCCCAACTTGCAGCCGTCAGGTGAAATTTTCCTCCTACCTGCCAAATATTGTGGTCTGGTCTGTAGGCAGGTCTGTAGATGTGAACTCTGAACTGTGTTCCCAGCTATGCTACTGATTGGGCAGCTCACTTTACACCACAGTCCACCTGCATTTCTGATAGTAAATGATGTGTTTTTCGCTGAATCCCTTTCCAGATGAGCAATATAATTCTGAGAACAGAGAGCATGTGGATAATGTTCAGGCAGCTAGATTCAATGGTCTTTGTAGATCCCTTCCCACTGAACTATTCTAATGTTCATGGACCACTATATGTGCCAACCATGTGAGTTACTTTCATGCAAAATATTGTATTTGTATTACAGAAAGAACTTATTAGCTTTTTTTTTTTTTTTTTTTTTTTTTAATCTATAGTAGTAGCAAAATGAAAAAGATGTTACTCTAATACTTGTAGTGTTTGCTCTTTTCTTGGCTAGCTAGGAGGAAGTAGTGAAGTTTTTGCAACAGCAACTGTGCAAATGGGAAAATTCCCATTCTTGTTAAGCCACTACAGCCCTTTTCTTTGCTACCTGATGGTTTAACTGCCTACTGTTGGCTGCAGTTTCTTGAGCCATTTAGCTATTCTGGGTAGCTAATGAATGATCTTCTTTCTGCAAATGAAGAATGTTACCATAATTACTTAGCATGTGTAGTATTTCCAGCTACAAGTGTTTGCTAAGCTTTAGATCAGCCTTATGCAAAAGCGGTGAAGTAAAGTGCAAAAGGGAAAACTGTCAGTGCCAGTTCCATGCTTTAGAGCACAATGGAGATGCAGGACAGCTGCCTCAGCCAGGCTCTGAACCTCGACTGCCTGGTGCCATACTCACTGGGTATTCTCAGTGGAGCCCAGTGAAGTCGATGAAACCCTTCTGCTAGCTATGGAGTCAGGGTCTCTGCATTGCACTGTGAGCAATAAACATTTGAACAGGTAAAACATTCTGAACATTCTGTTTGGGAAAGAAATTTCCTGGTTCTATTCCGTTTGCCTTTAAACCTGATCATCGTTCTGGTCTCAAATGCTGTGGCTCTAACACCTGGGGCTGGTGTTAGATGCTGACTGTATAGATCGCAGGCTGATGTGAGCCATATGTGAGCTGCTTGCCAATTTGTACTAGGTCAGAGGTGGCAGCAAAACAGCTTTCCCACACTTGCTGAGCAGCTCAGAGCCGCAAGGCCATTCTTGTGGGCTTTCTCAGCATACTTGGGGCCACTCTGCCACTGCTCTGTGGCTTGCAGCTGGGCTGCAGCCATCCGGTACTGAAGTCTAGGAGACAGCTCAGCCCTGGGACCTTAACTTTGTCAAGAGGCTGATCCTGGTGTACACCTAAGAAGCCTTAAGTCAATCATGACATTTTGTTCAGTATTGACACTAGGCAGATGGTTGTTGGGCAGGACTTTGAGGTTGTCCTGCACGAGGGTGTCCTGCTGGATGGCATTCATCACTCTGTTATGCAACTGATGCATGTCCTTAGTTCAGGTCATCTCACTGTCGCTCGTGTTAGCCTTAGTGGCTTTGTTTCTTCAGGGAACCACTTCAATGGCTGTTAGCAGAAGATGCATGCAGTGAAAGGAGGAATTATATAGAAAAGTACAAGAACATGCAGACAACCAGAAAAAAGTACCTCAGAGTTCAAAGAGGAATTTGCAAGCACAAAAAGGAAAAGTTCAGAGGACAATTTTTTGTTGTGATAACACAGTAAAGATATTTTGAATTCCTGTTCACGTAGGATTTTGTAGCAACATTAAGTCATCTCCCTAAGCTCTGAATCATCTTCATGAAGTCACTGCAGGTTTCTTGTGGCAATAATCAATAAAAACTTTTTTTTTAGTCTTTTATTTCAGGCATTCATTGGAGGGAAAGCTATTCTCAGAAGTTCTGTCTCATGGAAGTTTCACAGGAAGTTCAAAGGGATAGGTTTGTTGCTGACCCAGGTACCATGACATTTCAGGAAGTATTTAGAAATAATGGACTGGATTCACAGTGAATAAGTGGAGCAAAATTACCTTGACTGTCTAAAAATAGTAAATAGTTTGATTCATACTGTAGAGAAAGACTCATAAACTAACATCAACAAATTCAGGAGCTGTTGGACAGCATCAGGAGATGTGAAAACCTTGAAATCTAAGATGTCACATGTCTAAGGCAGTAGGTCCTTTAAAATGATTTCTGGATTGTGATCTTTGGGTATTTATTTAATCATTTAGAAGATCTTGACAGAAAAGCTCGTCGGTACTGAATATTATGAACTATGATTCTGTAACTTCGTGGTTTAATACTGTGGTTCCAGTTAGTTTGTGCTGGTGCCTCTTGTCATATTCTGTTTATTGTAACTTCCAGTCCCCAGTGACTTGGAAATGACTTCTGACAGAGCAGGCGTTCCTGTTTTCAGTTGAATAAAATGTCAACAGGTGACAACCAGTATTTCTTCAGAGCAGCTAACGCAGTTAACATTTTTTTTATTATTATTTTTTAGTCTTATTCTATGGCCTTTAAATGTAGCTCGGACACTACTTCCCACTGGCCTCTTAGACAGTGTGTATTGAGGACTGTCAGTTTAACATCTAATATTTTACTTCAATGCGAACTGCTTAATCTCCTATCCTATTACCTGTGGGGAATCTTGTCAACAGTTACTGTGTTAGGCATGCAAATTGCAGTCTCCCATCTAGCTGCTTAGAAGTCTATATCAAGCCAGTCTTAGGTGCAGTTACCCTGTGCTTTTCCATGCTTTCTGGCTAATGACAAAGACAGACATATATAATTTATTTCTGTGTGTGTGTGTGTCTGTGACATCACTATATAATCTTTTGTTGAATTTGGTTTGATGTCAAGCATCTTTTCAACATAGCCATACAGTGAAAAAGGGGAATTATGACCCTTCTACAACCCTTTCCCAATAAAGCCTTGGATTGTGGTTAGCAGATTGCAATTAAAATTCCCTCCAAAATAGTATGCTAGTACTTACTAATATATAAGGAGACAAACTGCATTATACAGGTATTCCTCATCAGTTTGGAGAAAAATCTCAATTTTCTTCAGACAGGATCTTCTGTGAAACTTATTTTATTTGCGATTGCAGTGGTGGGCGTCCTGTCAATCAGGAGTGCATTTTAGTAAACAAATCATAACCTTTTATTCCCTACTACTGGACACCTGATCACCTCCCCTGTTTCCTCATTGGCTGAGTACTACAGGTTCACAAGCTACTGGACACTCCTCTATACCATATATGTACAATTTTTCTTTTTTTTTTTTTTTTTTTTTTTTTCCAACCCCTTAATTTCTCCTTTCTTATGTTTTGAGAACTTGTGATCTTTGTTTTACTGTTCTCACACTGCTCATCTTCTTTTATTACGCTTCTACCTTGCTTTGGAACAGTGAGGCCTTCTGATGTCCACTTATCTACTTAGCATTTCTCCTTATGACTACACAACTACCTTGGAATAAAGAAAAATAATTCTCTAATGCAAAAGTGCGACTTTGTTTCTCACAAGTTCATGCTGCTTCTCTGGTCATACAATGACTCCGGCCAGCCTGCCTGCGTGGCATGGGGCTGTATTTCCTGGCTGCCGAAGTCAACACTCTGTATGTCAACAGCTCTACAATTCTCTGCTCTACAATTTCACTTCTTACAGTCTCCACCATCACTAGTTACTGGGATGGCAGGTCTTCTTTAAACCAGACAACCCTTTCATTCAGTGATACCCGATGCAAAGCATTTGCTCAGGAGTGAACACACAGAAAAATTAGGACAAAAACTACCTTCCCCACGGGAGCACTTCCTAGGCATGTGCTGATGAAACATGTCAAGACTCTCCAAATTGACTTCTAAGGTTCACTGCACGGTTTCTCTTTCAATCACAATCTTTTGTCCTCTCTCTGCCTTAGTTGTGTATATTTTGTTACGCCTTCAACAGTTGATTTATTGGTGCAGAGACCAGCTGTGCCTAGTTTACATGAGATATATTGTAGGAGGGCTGAAAAGGTCTGGCTTAACTTAAAAATGTTGGAGCTGTAAAAATGGTGATTGCAAGTTGATAGAGCATTGATTTACCTGCTTTCTGTTTACCTGGGTCCGTCAAACCAGTCTCTCCCAGGTGTTAACTGAATAATGTTCCAGTGTGGTAAGCGTAATGGAAAAAGCATAATTTCAGATCATATCTCAAGAATTGTATCTGCCAGATTCTAAGAGACAAAAAACAGCAGTCCAAATTATCTCTTCCAATTAATGAGTGGTGTGCCTGCTCCACAGCTATTGCCCTTCATCAAACACCACCTGCCTGGCCTTGTTTGTATTTACTGAGCTTTTAGTTTTAGTTAAATGTTGCTGTACCTGCTAACAACACTCAAAACAGCTGTCTTGAATTAGTGTGAGCTACCACATAGTTATGACTTAGAAACAAGAAACTGCTTCCTTCATATATACTGCTTCAGAGAAATTCCAAGACAAATTTCTCTGAGCTAATATACAGGATGGTCTACAATCCAAACAGACCGCACAGTCAGCTGAGCTACTTAAATTCTGTTCCTAACTTAAAAGAGAAACTGCCTAGCTATAGGAGACATATATATGAATGTCACCTCATCTTGTAATATGCATAAATTAAAAATAGGACAGTAACCTACTTCTGGTTATCTGCTTTAGGCATTTAAAGCTCTTCTTTACTTTCTCCCTTGGGCTCTGATTCCTACTCTTAAGGTCATGGAAGTCAAGACACAAAGGAATACTACAATGAACTTCTAAGGTTTTACATTATTTCAATGTATGTGCAAATGTAGGTGTAATTTTATTAAAGCAGAAATATTTTCTTCCATCTGAAAACAGAAAAACTAAATATGTAAAGTGATTTGACTTGTAACTCTGGGAAAAAATACATAGCAATTGATATTATTTTTGTAATGTGTATATTGAAGGCAGAGTCAATAGTTTAAAGTTATCTAATGCTGTTGTTGCTTTTTGTACTAGAGAAACTGCAGTCAGATCCTCCCGCTAATTAGCAAATAGCTGCAATGCTTGACGTTTCCTCTCTCCAAAATACAACTTCCACAGTATTTTGCCCCTATAGATTGGTGTGTCTTTTCTAAAACAAATGGTAGCAAATTCTCTTTGTGTTTAATTGGAAAAGCTACCATGACATTGACGCTTTGAATAGGGACCTAAGGGAAGAGAGAACTGGATTTTTCCCTCATCCTTGAAAATCATTCTGTATCTGCTTGTGTGTTAATCCTCTAACTAAAGGAACTTGCACACCCAGCACTTTCTGAAGACTTTCTACTAAAATCCCAGAATAGTCCATTTGTCCATAATGTGTTCTCCATTCTACAGAGCCTTAGGGCCATCTAGGATGTCAGAGGGTCAGGAACCTCTTGTCTTGGGGTGAATCTCTACTGGGCTGACCATGACGTAGCATCCATTTGTCCTTTTATTGGTCATAATCACTTTGATAACCTTTTGGTCCTATTGAAATGAAAATCACGATCAAATACCTTAGTTAAGGGGGAGGCATTAATCATGGTTTCCTTTGTGCGTGTGTAGTTTTTTATTTTTTATTTTTTTTTAGGATTAACAGATTATACTAGTATGCTTGGCATTATGTATAATTATAATGTATTGTATCTATCTACAGCAACTATTCCAATAGACTGATATTTTCCTTTGGAATTCTTGGTTTCAGTCATTTAAACTTTTGTGGTAACTTACGCAGCACACACTGTGGCTCCATATGGTGTGATTTTTCAGTATTGTTTAATAAATATTTTAGGAAATGATGTACTGGGACAATATTATAGTATTAAGCACTCAAAGTTTACCTTTCCAACCTGAGTACACCCTTTTTGTGCAGAGTATTTGACAGGCAGTCATGTATTCTTGTATTTACAGCACTCAGACCTCACTCAATACACAGGGGAAGAATGAAGCAGAGTCCTGTATTAGTCACAGGTATGTTATTTTGAGGCTAATTTTTTGGGATGAATGCCTGACATTTACCAGTTCCACCACTGCTTCAAACACAGATTTCTAGTTCTTGAATGAGACTTAATCGGCATAATACTGACCAAATAAAAAATGTGTGGGTGATCTCCTTTCTCACAATTCCTCACAGACAAGCTCTTGATTTCATTTTTAATAATATGTTATTTAGATGTAGAGACTGTGGTCATGTGTAATAGAAAAGCACATTCTGATAGATTGATATAACAACGGAGCAAACGTGCCTCTGTAAAGCATGGTGCAAATGAAGAGGTGTGACCTGACTATCTGAGTGCTTTCTTTTATGACCACGATGACATATATTTAAAGACATGCTTTAGAATAAATGTAGATCTCTTGAATTAGCTTAGAATCGTATTTCTTGATTTCTAATGATTACAATTTTGTAACATATGGTGCTGAAAGTAAATCAGATTATGTAGATCATTTAACCCAATACAGGTTAACTTAGAGGTGAAGTCCCTTGTAAGTCTTGAATCTGATATTTTTATACTAATTCCTATAATGATGAAATTAATTGTTATTCCATTCAATGCGATCTTCTCTTCATTAACTTTAGTGTGTCTTCATGCTTACATTTGTAACTGAATTGTGGTCATGATTTTGTCAGCTCTTCCCCAGCAGAATTTGACTTGATGATTTAGGAGACTGAAAACTATTTGGTCACTCTTTCCTCTTATACATTGCTGTTACAGCTTCATTCTGATCCTATGAAAGTTTACATCAGCTGGGAACTTTGCCTGCTATTACCATAAAACCATTGTCCTACAAAAAACAATATAGATGCGCTTTTTTTTTTTTTGATCATGCATAGGGGTAGCAGGGCCTAAGACTTCTGGTATCAGCGCTTTCTTTTGTGGAAGACAGTGACCTGAGAGTTTATGGCTTATCTGTGCATCTGGTTTGGTGGATAAATATCCTACACCACAAGAAGTTGTAGCTATTTTACCCACAAGAGAGGTTAAAGAGTTTGTAGGAGGGACCACAGCAGCTCAGTTCCTCAACTCTGTCAGGTGGCAAACAGGACAATGCAGAGGCTTGACATGGGTAATGATGGAATCATTGTTACAGTAAGAACGTGAGCAACCTTAGTCCTGGGCTCTGTATAAAGCTCTGCTGTGGATTTTGTTTGGGCACAATCTGTATGGGAGCCCATGCAGGATGGCGAGTCAGCAGCTGCTGTGGTTTTCCAACCACCTGGTTCCCCGCACGGTATCCCATTAGGACTGAAGACTGCTGACTCTGGCAGAACCCCATTTGTGATTGCAGGCATCACTGCCAATGGCACTGCGGCATGTAGCAAACCTACTGAGCTGCAGAAACTGATGGAAGAGCAGTGTGGCTGGAAAGTCTCTCCTAGCTCCCACATACAGAGATGTCTGTGTTAGAAGACTGAGGCATCTTCCCAGTATACATGTGGCAAAGGTAAAGCTGAAAAGATTTCAGGGCTTTGTTGTTCAACGTAAAGCAAGTCCGGTTTTATACTGCTCAAGGAAGATACCATTTTGTCAGTCTAATTTAATTACATTTCATATTGAACTTCAAGCATTTGAATAGGTTTCTCTACATTATTGGTTATTTTAAAAATTGTCCTATTTGATATAAAAATATATTTGCTTTACAGGTTTGAAACCTTTAGGGTAGTCACTGGTCATCTTTTCAAGTTCACTGTAGCAAAGTATACTATTTAAGGCAGAAAGAAAACAGAAGCTGAGATTAACAAATAATTTGCTGGGCACTTAGGAAGTATCACTGCTTTATTTGGCTATTATTTTTTTGCTACAGTTGGTAATGCAGTATTTTGTAGGGTCATATACATCCTCTGGTAGAGTTGTAAAATGCAGTATTTAGGTCTATGTTGAACAGAATGATGCTCTAACACATTCACCTCTTCCAGGTCGCTGTAGGGGTAAGTTAGTTAGGCAGAGAGAAGAAACTTGCTTTGGCCATTGTCTGGACACTGTTTTTTTTATGAGTAAGTAAGGAATTGTGGTTTCCTGTCTCTCAGGTGGGCTATTATATTTAACACTAAATGCTAAGAAATGAGGATGAAAATAAGTGTTTTATCGTTATGATCATAATAGTACATTATCTGCTGCAAACCAATATAGAGAAGAGTTAACAAAGGATGTTTTATATTTTGTTAGCTGGTTTTAATTTATCAGCTGCCAGTTTTAATATATTTCTCTTACTATTTGTACTGCAACTTCTGGAAAAACATCTACCCCCTACCATTCAAATTCTGATGGGGAGTGTGTGAATGTTCTTGTGCGTGTTCATAATGTTTCCAGGCAGATTCAAAATGTTTGTTTAAAAGCTAGAAAAATCCGGTCTTGAAAGTTCAGAAGAACTCCACTGCTCCTAGTGATGTGCAGAGATTTATCATACTGATGCCTGTTAATACCTCAGGGAAATTTATGCCTCTTGAGTAATGGAATAAATGTTGATCCTCAATGCCAAGGTGCTTATGGGTTACAACTGTTATGCTATGTATGTTATAGTGTGGTTCCAAGCAAAAAAAAGGGCTGTGTGCGCAAATGAGATAATCATGAGTCATCAGTCCTGTTGCTCTCCCTGATACTAGCCGGGGGATATTCCTGTGGCAGTGGATTGGCAGCCGCAGCACAGCTCCACTGGATGCCCTGCAACGTGCACATCCACAGCCTTGCGGTGTGGCAGGCTGTCTTACTTGGGCAGTGTGCATCGTCACTACGAGAGGTTTCCATGCAGTTTTGTCATGCTTCTGTAATCCCACTGGTCCACAATTGTATAGAAAATTCAGATCGGGATTAAACTCTGAGTTTTGAAACTTGTGCAGAAAGCACAATAGTTAAGCATCAGTGTGCATCTCAGTGAACACGTGGATGTATGCCTCTTAGTTAATATAGTAAGTAGTGTTCATGGCGCTCCCAGGACTGATTTTAGAGCAATGATACTAAAACTGAAGTATAGTTTTCTGTCAATTTTGAGGGCTAAAGTAACCAGACAAATGTAAGACAGCAGGAGCTTCTTCATAGAAAAGAAATGTGAAAACACCCATTGTTCCCAAGTATTCAAAGAACTATTCACCTTTGTGTGGAAAAGTTTGAGCATTCACATACACCTGCAGCAGTACAGCCAAGCAGGTGAAAGTTTCAGATAAGTCAAAGATGCAATAATTATTTTATTATTGAGTCAAGCAGGTGAAAGTTTCAGGTAAATCAATGATAGGAGAATTATGTTATTACTGACTTCTGAAGGTATCAGACAATGAGTTTTGTTTTGCCAAGAAAACAGATGACCATGGTTTATTATTTCACAATGTTTTGATACTTATGCTTTCAGTGAAACAATCTGATGGCCAGAAATCTGATGTTGTTGCAGGTGAATGTATTTTCAAAATCTCTATATATTGACAGTGATGTAAAGTAACTTTTATTGGAGGAACTTAAGATGTTACTGTAAGAACTAGCAGTGGGGTCTGATGAAAGCAGTTCCTGTGGCAGCCAGCTCACAGGAGGGATAGCTTTGTCAGGTCTCTAAAGTATTTTGATTCTTTCTAGTGTAGCCCTGGCTTATGATGTGCTGTTCTGATTTCCCTCACACATCTCTACTTTTTCCAGTTCCTTGTCAGTGTTTCCACAAGAATCCTGTTTTACCATGAAATTGATGTGTTGGATTACGTGGAGCTTAAACTTCTTGTGATCAGGACGGTTGGTGGCATTATTTCTTCCTGCACCCAATAAACAAATAAATAAAATATCTTCTTGGTCACCTTCTCCAGGTGCTGTGATGGAGACATCCCTCAGCATGGGTTTGCTGCTTTCTTGTGGTAACAAGACTTTCTGAGCATTTAATAGCAATTCTGGGTGAGCACTCCAGGAGAACGCGCAACTCTTAGAAGTAGAAGTGGTATGGATTGCTGGGCAGTTTAAAAGTTAGCTGTATGCAATAAGGAGGGAAGAATGATGAGAAAATAAATCCCATGGATTGTGGAGGAACATGTAAATAACCTGAGTTAAGTATGTTATGCAGCATGCAGATAAATCCCTTTTGATTGCCGGGATGAAAATTTGATCTGTCCCTTTACCATTAGATCTACCTCAGGATCTGTTTTGTGCCATACTAGTTATAATGTGACAATCTGATCACAAAGTAGAGTTAAATGATAATAAGGATTAAAAATAATAATTTCCTAGTGGTCAACAGCAGTACATCAGGCTCTGAGACTTTGTAGCAACTGCCTTTATAGTGTGGAGAAAATATGCTTGTCTTAAAATGATCAAAAGTCAGATGTTGATCCCAGTGTTCTAGGAGGAATTTGTTTTATGAAAACGTTTGTGTTCATTGTGACTATTTGGAAAGCAAGGTGGAACTGTCCTAAGGTGTCCTCTCTTGATGCTAACTGAGCAAGACCTAGGGCTTCTGATGAAACCATGAAACAGTTATCAATTAGCATCAGTTTCAGGAAGCATTATCATATCAAGACATCTCAGGGTGCCTTTATAGAAGAAAAAATACAGTAATTTAATAGCTTAGTCTGTTGTGCCAAACGAATGACTCAAAGCAAAGCAGAAATAAATGACTGTGAGATATAGTCTTGCAATTGCACCAGCCTGCAGGAAAGTGTCAATTTATTTCTGAAGTATGTTTGCTAGGAGTGATGGGAGGTGTCATTACAGAGCTTGAGCTTGTCTGGAGAGTTAAGGACACCTAGCTTTTTATTCTCCATTTAGTAGCGCTGATTTTGATTTCAGTTTTCAAAAGGCCTTCAGGCAACAAAGTCAGGTGAATGACACAAATGTGCATTTTACACATATCTGAGCAGAAGTTCGCTGCCGAAAAGAGGGTGTTGGCATAGGCTTGTGTTCCTCTAGTAAACTCAAGGACAGATGCTTCAGTCTGTATTGGGCCTCCTCATGGCTGTGGAAACAGGGCTGGCCAGGAAGTTTTTTTGTTTGTTTGTTTGTTTTTTCCCCCAATGAAGTTTGAATTTTGGGGAAAAATTCCATTTTGAGAGACTTTTGCAGAGATCCACAAGATGTTGCAGTTAAGTTAGTTTTGCCTTTTTTTGTCTTACCATGTTTTCTGTGGTAGGCTGTACTTTCGGCTCAAACCGCACGCCCTCAGTACACCATCACTTCTCCTTGGTGAAGGCTTGCCAGGGTGCTGGAGGACAGGAAGGAGAACGGCTCCATCAAGGACAGTGACTGCATTAATGCTAAAGTGATGGTCACACCAGCTGGAATGATGAAGGCACTAATGTTTAGTCCCTTTCTCATCCAGGTTGGCAACCTTTTCCCACGTGTGCTGTATGTAAGCTATGATCCTCTAAAAAGGTATAAATCTGCTTAACTTAAAAGCCTGGAAATCAAATGAAAAAAATTACTGTGGTGACCTTACTTCTGCTCCTTGTATGACGAACATGATGGCATCCTAAACTAGTCTTAATGCACTGGAGCAGAGCCTGAAGTTGGCAGAAGAGTACAGCTTTGGCTTCAACTGCTGAGATGCCAGAAGAGATTGGAAGTCCTTGAAATTCTTCCAAGAAGTCACTTTGTCCTGGATGGAAACTGGCATTTATCAGTGCAGATGATAGTGGTGTATTTTAGATGGCATCAATATTGATTTGTATACAGTGTGAGCTTTTAAATATGATTTAAGATAAAGCTCAACTAAACGTAAGACGTTTCTCCACAAAGCATCGATTTAATGTTTTATATGTTGCTTTCTTTGCTATAGCCTTTCCCGTGGCTTATGGAGACATCCCAAAAATGCCTCTAAGGTCCCCCTGTCAGCATCTGTGAAAGCACCACAAACACTTGTGCCACGGGAGTAAGTAACCAGAAGTTTAATTTGTGCTATCCATCAGACAGCTTCAAATGCAATTAATTTGTGGTGGTCACTAGTATTCATCCCAACTTCATTCTTACCCCTTGATGTGCTTGCACGTAGGTTATTGTTTTCCCAAACGTGATGAAGAGCATGGAAGTGCTGAATGGAGGTACAGAAAAGTAAATCAGGTTTATTTCTTTTTCCAGTTCTATGGGGTAATTTCTTGTGTTTCGCCCATTAGTGCTGGGTATTTTAAGTGAAGTCCCTGCTAGGCTAAGAGGGAGAATTTCGTATGATTTGTATTTAAAGTAATCGATTGCGGACCCTGCTAGGTGAAATTACTGACGCTGAGCATCCCTCACCGTGTGCGCCTCCTTGCTCTCGCTTGGGCGTTTCGAAGTGCGAAGGCAGGGAGCGGTCGGAGCGGCAGCCGCTGCTGGGTGTCCGAGCGCTGCCGTCCGGACGGACGGACAGACGGACGGACGGACGGACCTCCAGCGCAGCGCTGCCGTGGCGAGGAGACGGCAGCGCGGGGAGCAGGGGAACCGAATCCCGGCAGGTCGGAGAGGCGGCGGGGGTGGGGGGGGCGGGTTTTCCTCGCAGGTCCGGGCGCCCCCTTTGGCGCTGCTCCCGGCGGGTCCCTGCTGCGGGGGCTGCCCGGGGGGTGGGGAGGGTGACGGGAGGGGGGCTCTGGGGGCCGGGGGTCGCGGCCGGGGAGCACCCGGCGTTGCTTTGCCGGCCGGAGGCCGGTCCCGCACCGTTGCGCCTGATGCTCAGGTCGGGGGCTGTTAGCAGCAGCTTTTTGGGGCTGCATTTCTCAGCAGACCTGTCGCTGAGTTGTTGAAGTGTGTTTTTATCTTGGCTTGATTTTTTAAAATATATATATATTTTTCCCCGCTTGCGGTTTAAAAGTGGCGTTTCGCCGCTCAGCGGGATGCTCGCATTCCGGCTTACTTTGGTCGCCTGCCAGGTGGAGCTCATCTCTTTTCAGCATCCTGCTACCATCAAGCAAAAATCGCCTCCTCTCCCCAGGATTAATTATTCAACACGTTTAATGTGTTCGGCTGGTGGGGGGGGGGGGGGGGGGGGGGGGCGGCCCCCAGAGGCGGCCGCGCGGATGCGTGCTGGTGCCGCAGCGCCCGTCCCCGCTTTGTCTCGCACCTGGTGCGTTCGCGCCGCTCCCCCGGGAGCCGGGGGCTGGCTCAGAGACCCCCGGTGCAGGTGGCGGTGCCGGTCCCGGTGCCGGTCCCACCGCCCCCGGGGATGCTCGGGGCGGAGCGCGGGGCGGCCCCGGGGGGGTCCCGCGGGGGGGCGGGCAGCGCGGAGGGGAGCGGAGCGGCCTCGCCCCGGCGCGGAGGAGGGGCCGGGGGCTGGCCCCAGCCGGGCGGTGCCGGCGGCCGGGCAGCGCTGGGGGGCGCGGGGCTGAGCCCAGCCGTTGACTCGGGCTTCTCCCTGCAGAGCCCCGGCGGCGCCGGCAGCGCGGAGGGCACGGGCAGCTCGGTCCCGGCCGCCGGGCGGCTGCAGGAGGAGCGGCGGAGGGGGGCAGCCCGGCGCCGTCCGTCCCGAAGCAGCGCGGTGCCCGGCCGGGCCATGGGCAGCCCCGACTGAGAGCCCGCAGCGGGGAAGATGCCCTCCGCCGGGCGGGCGGCGGGCTTCCTCCTGCTCTGCGGAGGTAAGTGCCCGAGAGCCGGTACCCCGGCGAGTTTGCGGGGCTGCGGGGCCGCCGGGTCCGGCTCCGCCAACCTTTGCCAAAAGGCAGACGAGGTACGAATAACCCTAATACTTCTTCTTTGCTTTTTAAGCTCTAAAGCTAAGTTAGAACAGATGTGAGTTTCCTTCTTCTTTAAATTTATGATGTGAAGGGGAAGAATATTCAAGCGCGTTCCTATTTTAAGTTTCTACAAGATCGCTCCTTCTCTGTTGTTCCCCTCCCAGGGCTCTATGCGTCGTCAAATTAAATTGGGATTGGATTGATAAGTGAAAATGACCAAAGGAGGGAAAGTTACTGAATTGTAACTTAGATGATGCTATCCACAGATGTCAACTTTCTAAAGTAAACAGAAACCCCATTATATCTCAGTTTCTTCCATATGGCAATGTTTGCCAATGCATTTGTGGTGTTTACGTGAGTAAATCAAAGTTGTTGTTTGCTCGAGAACGCAGCACAACCCTGCAGACCAAAAATGCAGTTTAAAAAAAAGGCAAAGCCCAAACCAGCCCAGTAGTGCACCAGCTGGAAAAACGAAGCACGTTGCAATATTAATTCTGTACTTGTGATTCTCTGTGAAAAGTGCAACAGCTTGCTTCTTCCTGTTATTGTTTCAAATTAATTATAGTAGTTCACCCCATCTTAAAGTATTCTTTGTAAGTCAGAAGTTTTAAAACCTCTATTTATATATATATATATATATTTCCATTTTCTATGCTAAAATGTTCAAGTTGCCCCTACTCTTTCTCATGTTGGTATGTTGTTTTTATCACCCTCTGATCTTTATAAAAACTCTCTGGTGCTCAGACCTAGGATGTCTGCGACTGAAATAAGTAGAATATGCATAGTCTAAGTACTTATTAAAAATGAATAAATAAATAGAATGTGTTGTATCCCAAGTTGTTTCACTGTCAGGAAGAATTAGCCATACTTGTATTGCTAATGGATAATCTATCATGCTGCTTTACTTTTATCTTTGTATTTATGGCAAATCCATTTTCTTTCATGTTCATGGCAGAGCTAAGAGAAATGTAAGCTACCCCGGATCTTCAGTTTGAGGGGTATGGTTTATTTAGTCTAAATAGCGCACGCGCATTTGCTTGAAAATGATTTTTAGTGGTTTCAGTTTAAGCTGGACAGATGAACTTGCTCCTATTCATGCTCTGATCCCTTGGAATATTGTATGTACTAAACATAATGGATGCTTAGACCACCTTACTAAGCTGCTTTATTCCAATGTCTTTTTTCTTCTTCTTCAGTGTATCCCTTTCAATTGAACTGGCATTAGATTTTACTTTTCTAACTGGGTGGGGAAGGGAGTTGTCTCTGTGTCTTCTCCCTACTCCAGATAGATATCTAAACCTTTCTTCTTTAAGTATTGGACCTAAGCAGATGGATATCAGTTCAATGAGACCTGTTGTTATTAAATATGACCATAAAGTGATAACTCTTGGTTTTGTCCATAGCTTGGAATATTACAGAATTTGAGCTGGACAGACTACCAAGTAGATTTCTTTTTTAATACCACTTGCTTATACTTACCATAAATATTTTTGTTTACTCTCTCAGCTCTGACTGGTGAGGCTTCATGCTTGATTCCCCTTAATTTTTTACTAAAACCACAGGGAAGAAAGGTTGTATACATTTAGATTGCACTTCAGAGTAATTGTATTCATAGTCATTGCAAGAAGTCTGGCATATTAGCAATGTCGTATGGGTGTCTGCTGCTAGAGAAGCAGTGTTTCACATTGTTTAGATGTGTGACTCTAATTCCTATTTATGTAATAAAAGCTGAGTTGACAAGAGGACTGAGATCAGTCATTATGTCTTGGGGGCATTAGCAAAATCCCAAGGTGCAAAGAGTGCCAGTTTAGAAACTTGGGTGTGATGCTGTGGTGCCCTGGCAGAGGGAGGAACGCAGTCAAACTTTGTTAAGCTCCATCCTAGGGGAAATCTGGAGTTCCTTCAATGCTGAGTATGCCATGCCCTCGCTGGACATTATGAAGAAATCTCTCTCACCTGTGTTAGACCTGGCCATCAAGGATTGCCACCCAAGGTTAATATACAGTGATACCCTTGCACTCAGCTCCTGTTGGTGCGTCTTTGGTTTATCTAACCTGTGACATTTTGGAAAGGTTAGAATTGCAGTAGTTCTTAAGAGGTGTGCTCACAGGTAATTCAGAGATTTCTTAAACTTGGATAAGGTTGTCTTTTACTTTGTGAGCTGGATGAATCAATCTGGTGAGCATGCTGTTGGTTGCAAGGATCAGATCTGGTTCTTCTCTATTGGCAGGCTTTGAGAAGTGCAGTGGACCACTTGTTCTGAAGCAGAAAGGCTGCAGCCTTGCTGCTTCTGCATCATGAGCAATGTGGGAGTCACTTGTAGGCACTGATATTGACATGAGGCAGCCTAGAAATGCAAAAAATAAAAGTAATACCCTTGTCAGGTTAAGCCTGATGTTGTTTCATCAATATCAATTAAAAGAAATGCAGATTTATGTTATAGAATGAATATGAATATTAGGCAGAAGTGGGATGTGGGATACGCTCAGTACAATTGTCTCATCTGGAAAGTAACTTTTGTTATCGAAGTACTTTCTAAAGGATCTGTTTTCAGTAAATAAAGTTTGTAAGCATTACATTATGTGTGTTTTGTGAGATTGAAAGGGAAACGTGCTTCTACATGTAAGTAGTAGGGATGCAACTTGAACACAACTGGTCTTGAATACAAGCTATTTAAAACTTTCATTTTATTGACTGTGATCTGAAACTACCGATGAATGTATTAATTCTGGTATTCATTTAAGCGCTATACGGGACCGATTCTTACTGTGCACTTACATGCTGCTAGGGTTACTGTTAATGTTTTATTTTGACTGGTTATAATTTACAACAAGTCCTGGCTCAACTCATGCATTCAGATCAAGGACAGACTTTAGAAACCAACTGTGCAAATATTGACATTCTTCTCCCCTAACTCTAGATATTTAGTGTAATATTTGTATTTCTTGATAGAAAAAGGATGTTTTCCTTTGGAAAAAAAAAACCACCTATGTGATTCTTCCAAGAAAAGATCACCTCTGCACTAATGTTTTTAAACCAAGACAGTGCTAATTGGATCAAATGGTGGAGCACAGGCCACTGAGTTGAGTCAAGGACCAGGCTAAAGATAGACATAAATTTGTGTGCTTGCCATTTTGGCAGTGATCTGGTCAGACAATATGTGATACTCATTTTATTTTCTTTAGATTACATTCCTGACTGTAGGGCAAGTGAAAATGGAATCTATGGAGGAGAAAAACAAGAGGACCTTTGTTAGATCTTACAAGTCATGTTTGGAGAGGGTATAGGAGTTGAGAAGAAATTTCATCCCCTGCTACTCTTTTTAGGAAGAAAATAATTATCAATAAGAGCCTTTGGTTTGTTCCTGTGTTGTTATTTTTCTCTGTCCCTAGGTTTAGTATCTTATGCACTGTCTCTTTTCCGGGCACCTACCTGCCCACTGGTGGTTCCAGTGCTTCCCCTCACTCAGGTCCCCAGCTGCTGCCTGTGCAGCCATGAAGCTGCTGCTTCACTTGCAGAGCTGGTGGCAGGGCTAACCCCAGCACTCCTCCTGACTTCTGGGGAAGGTGCCCGCGCCATCTGCGTCTCTCCTCACTTGATTCCTATCACTAGCTTCTTCACCTTCCAGTTCTTCTACAAAACAACTTTTGCATTTAAGTTCATAACCTGCAGTCTTTTCTATTTCACAAACAGTAATGTGCTAATGTGCTGTGTTTTTTTTTTTTTTTTTGGTTCGGGGGGAGAGGTGTTGAAACTAAGACAATAGGACCCATCTTTGTGCTGTATGTAATTCCTTTCCTTTCCATTGCTATTTTTTTGCTGTGCCTTCTGTACTTCAGATGCCTGGATTTACCTTGTCTTCTCACTGTGTGTTATAGGGCAATATTCAGCATTGGCTTGATTAGTTCTGCCAGCCATTCTGTTGAGCTGTTGGTCTTTGGCTTCATTCATGGGTTTTGTTACTAACATAAAGACAGTGTAAAGGAAATTAATATGAAGATTATGAAAGGACAGCATTTTAATGCTAAAACTCACATTCATTAAGCTTTGATTAACAGAGAAGATTTCTTGTAGTATTAACATAAGCAGTCAGCTCATATGCCAGTGCTGCTTCAGCACCTGAATACTAGATACGCATTGAGTAGAGTGCCAGCATTCTGTTTTCCATCTGTGTGTTACATTACGGTCTGCTATTTTTCTTCTTCCTTTTACTGAAACAACAGACAGGACTGATGAGAAAACATGTATTTTGTTCACTCCCTCTTCCCCTCTTCCTCCCTGCTTTGGGCCTTGGCAGGAATGAGAAGATTTGTTCGTTTGTTGATGTACTTGCTTTCCTGGCACCACTGCTCAGGCTGGTAACAAGGCAAGTACAAATTCTGGTCCGTGTAGGATTGGAACTTTTTTGGTTAAAACAGCCAGTAGATCTCTCCTCCATATCTTGTCTGGCAACTTTATGGTTTGATGCATTCAACGTATTCAAAAGGACCAAAGAGGTGAAAGAAGTCAGTGAGCAAAACTCTGTAGCTTCGTATATAACAAACCCAAGGCATAATGGGGCTGGCACAAAGTGGAGGAAACGTGCTGAAAAACTTTGCAGAATTTCTAGAGTGATGGCATGTGCATTCGGCAAAAACAAAGCATCAGGGAAGCTGGAGGAAGCTGTAGAATAAGATCTGTTCAGAGACTTCATTTTTACAACCAGATTTTTGTCCATTGTCAGTGAGATCTATTGGCTGCTTCTACAATGTTTTGGCAAAAGTCCCTACAGCATGAACCTTTTGTCAAGTTGCAATGTTTATTAGGTTGCTAGTTAATAAGGTTATTAAGAAAACTTTTGTTAATAAAAAGTAAAACAGTAAGTCAGCTGAGGACTGAATAGCCAGAAGAATATTGCGTCTTTTGGAGCTCAGATGTTTTAAAAGTATCGTTAAAGGTATCTACAGATATCCTATTCTTCAGAGGTGTTGTATTCTCCCCCCAGGTACACGGAACACAAAATTGTTTTTTAAAATATCACTTCTAAACAAAAACAACAACAATGACGACAAATAGTATCAGATTTCTGAACCATAACTGGACTGGATGCTTTTTTGTTTTTTCCTTTTAACCTAAAAGAGATGCTAGGTAAATCTGCTGAACTAAAAATGATCATCAGCGCTGTAAAGCTTAAGGGAAAATTGTAGTGATCACAATCAAAAAATGAATTAGAAGCTTTACTGGGATAATATTGCCAAAAATGTTGTTTGACTGAATTACTTTAGAAATTTGGCTAACTAAATCAGGTGATTGTAAAAAGAAAATGGATATATTACTCCTAATGGTTGTCTAATGGCTTTTCAGTGTATGCATTTAGAAAACTAATTAAACATTATATTTAACTGATATAACAAAGTTGCTTGTGTTGCTGTAATGGGTGTTTTTTTTAGTGTCCATTATGGCTTTCTTCTAAGTGAGACAAATTTTACTCTCAGATAATAGGATTAAACATTGTTTTTTTCCTAATTCAGAGACACCAAATTTTCTTATATGGACAATTAGATTATCTGTTCTCTTTGTGTGAAATGGCAGAAGTCATGCTGACATCAGTAGACCAGAATTTCACGTAGCTCAGAAACCCTTTACAGACTCATTTTGCCACTGAGTTAGAGCAGGCAGCCATTACTCCTGTTCACGCCATTCCAGAGCTGTCTTGGAGATGAGACTTAAATCTCAGTGTCTTTAGGACACTGAGAAGTTTCTTTCTTTTTCTGTAGAGTAGATACATAATTTCAGATGTCATTCCTTTATCAAGAGCTGAGAATTTGAGAATGGTGCCTAACAAGATTGTTGTAGAGCAGTTCCCTGTTAGGAGTATACCTCCATACTGATTGGCTTCAGGATTCTTTTGCTTTTACTGGTAAGGTGGCCTTCTATATCCCCTTATCTACAAGTGGACACTGAAAAGTATTTATGCAAAGAGAAATGAGGATGTAAGACACACAAGTAGCTTACAATGTTGGTGAGAATACATTCGATTCTGTAAGTTATAATCCCCATCCTTTCACACTTTTCCTCAAAAATTACTTTGCAGGTTGAAAATAATTTTTTGTATTGCTGCTGTGTGTTTGGAAGACAGATATTGGTCACCAGTGTTCCTGTGGCTCGGCACAGAAGGTGGAGGGAAAAAAGAAGTGTGATTAATACAAATAGAACACAATGTCAGAGAAGAGCTAGACTTAAATAAACTTAGCCCATAATGTTCATGTATGGCTTTAAATAGCTGAATTTGTTTGAAATGAATTATGCATGTTTGTTTGGGAATACCCAGTATAGAATGATTAATACATAATGACAGTCATCTCAAAGCAGGAGAGTTTGAAATGTGTATGTACTCTGGGGCTGTAATCAAGCTTTCTTTTACAAAGAATAAGAACAGACACTGGCAAATTATATGAAAATATTTTTAAATTACACTGCCATTGCTTTGTGGTCTGCAAGACTGTAAGATGGAAGGGTGCTGGTCATGAAATATAAATACCGGGGAGTGGAAAGGAGAGGATAAAAAACTTTAATCAGGAAAAAAAAATTGGTGGATTTTACTAGATTTTTTTTTTTTTTTCTGAAAAAAAACATAATTGGACGAGAATATGAGTGGATTTGGGCAAAGGGCATTGTCTGTTTTGGTTCTGTCAAATGAAATTGTACTGTGATAGCTGCGAAGATCTGAGAACTTTTGGAGCAAATGTTCAATGCTTGTTATTAGTGACACCAACAAAATGATTTTTTGGCACCTCTAATATTAAGAAAGGGGTTTTGGAAAGCCCTTTAACTGAGTCTTCTCACATCTCTGAGGTATTAGGACCAGTTTTAGCAAGGAATATAGGCATACGTTTAGGATTAACCTGACCCTGCAAAGCATTTTAAAATAGGCTTGCATGCTTTGAACTGAATTGCACAGGCACTCCCAAAGTTAAAACTGTAGCTGCGCATTTAGGTGACATTTATTTATTTATTTATTTATTAACCCTTTCCTGGTGTGTACATAGATGAGCAACTGTCATGGCTCCAAAAGGCAGGTTTTCCTGGTGTGTTAGTAACGCCCTACAATTAAATATAATATCTCAGACTTCCTTCTTCTCCCTGGATACAAAGGATCCAGCTAGTTTGGAAGCACTATCTTTGGAAAGAAATATAGAAACAAATACAAAGAAATTATAATTGCCTGTTACTGCTTTTGAGTAATTCAGGGTAAAGGCTTCTCTAGTTGAGGCTGTGGATGTTATTGAGACATAAAGGACCAAGGGAGATGATTTCTGTACAATGACTCATCCCAACTAAGGAAAAAAAGCAATTTGACTGTTTAAATTTTGCTTTTGAACACATAAGTTTTAAAGTGATGAGGGGGGAACAATATAGCTCCAACATAAATTTTATTGCGCATTTCAATTCAGCATTGCTGACACGCTCTGAATGAGAAAGCATTCTAAACTGTTTTATTGCTTTGCTCAACTTCTGCCTTGGAGAAGAGCTGAAGAGTTGTCCTAAATTGCTTTGCTAAGGACTTTTTTGGGCAGTGAGAGAGTTTATTCCAGACATTTTTCCAGATTCTATTGTATATATATCTATATAGAGAGAGAGAGATATGTTAAAAAATATTTAAAACAGTTTCTGCTAATTCAACAAGGAGGATGATTTTAAGGGGCTGCAATAAATTACCCATAAAGCCTCTATTTTAAAAAAATATTTTTTTCCTTATAGTTTTGATCCAACCTATAATTGTTGTGGTAAAGGTCCTTATTTAACTACTTACATTTTAGTTTATTAAAATTTGAAATGAAAACTGGACCAGAAGTTTCAGGGCAGTAAATGCCTAAAGAAAGAAAGACTAAAAGGCCTCAGATTTTTACTTCTTGCTTTCTCCCTCTCCTCTTTCTAGCTGCAACTTTTTTTGACAATATTTTTTCAAAAATTTGTTCAAGCCTTGCCTTCTAGAATCATGCAGCTAGGTGGGAATTCTGCTTCACTGTACCAAAAAAAAAAAAAAAAATCCCTTGTCTTTGCACAGGAGATCTTGGCATCATGGCATAGATATTCTAACTGCGTGACAATTTGAAAGAGGATTATAAGAAGCTATACAATTCTGTACTTTTAGCCTTTCAGGGTTTATTTGTCCATGACATGGCTTCTAGGAGACAATAAAGGAAATGTATGTGAAGTGTTTAGGCCGGTAATCCCAAACTCAGTTTAAGTAGTTAATGGCAGTATAATGAAGAGATTGGTAACAAGGACTTTTCCTTACATTGTGAGGTGTTCTGTCACTAAGAATCCTAATGAGATGGGATTTTTTTTTTCTTTTCAAGTGATCCTTGGTGGTGGTGCTGATGCAAGAATTACCATATGGAGTTGCACTAAAATTCCATCTTGTGCAGTGACATCATCTGCAGATGAAGACTGGCAGTATCCAGTCTTGAATGGTACATTTTGGCTTTCATACCTCTTGGAATGCAAAGGATAATAACAAGAAATTCAAGAAATACTGATTTTGAAGAAAGGTAGAAGTGACTGGCAATATTTATTCACAAAGACTGCAGTCACTATGGGATTTCTGTCACTGGGAGTATTTTAAGAACAGGTAGGACAGGAATGCATTGAAGTCAGTTATGCATAGTCAGTCCTACTTTTGGTGTTAGATGACCTCTGAAGGAAACTTGGGACTTACAATTTTGTGCTTAGGGTGTAAGAAATACGATGAATACAATCTTTGTATATTTGAAGTTAATGCCTGGTGTTTGATCAATCAGCGCTCTTTAAGAGAGCATGATACCTTGAGTCTGTGTTCAGTGCAATTTGAGAGTCAGTATCAAAATACGTATGTTGTTAATCACCAACAGCTGAATAGACAGGAGCTGGATGACTTTGATGTCAAGGCGAGCTTCTGGAGTTTCTGATTTCCAGGGTCTTCAAGAATTTCCCTGGGGATATAATTGATATGTGGTAGTTTTTGTCTTTTAAAAAATCAAGTTTTAATACCATGCTCAGCGTTCTCAAATCTCAGGCAATGAGTTGGGGACCGCACACTTGTACTGTGCATTTCCAATTAGGGCCTTGAAAAAATTCTGTATGCCTATGGCCTAACCTTGTCACCCAGATGAATAGGGGCAGAGTCTTTTCTTCAGCAAAGGAAATGCATTGGAGTGATGAAACTTACTGAAACAGACATACGAGTTGAGGATCTATTTTCTTAAGAGTTAAATTGGATTTATGGTTTAATTTATGGTTTAGGTAAGCAGCTCTTAGGAATAAATGAGAACAGTGATAGCACAAGGACTGTGCAAAATCAGTGCCAGGATTGTAACTCTACCACCAGTGTTTTACACCCTGAATCCTAATTTGTAATTGTCAGGACAATTTGTCTCTGACTTTTGCTGCTGAGATTTCTTCTGCAGTTTTCCTTTTTATCAGTGCAGATAAAATCTTTGTTAAATTATAATCTTTGAATAACTTCATCTTGTACTTTTTCATTGTTGGTTCTGTTTAACGATTGTCTTTCACTGCAACAATAAATTCATTGTAATTCCACAGCATTTTCAAATTAAGTTAAGTTTAAATGCGTGTAATTTAAAATGGAGTTTAGGGCTTGAGCTACTTAGCTGCTGTTGGTTGGCAGCACTGGTATTGTGGAAGGAACTGGTGGTGTTTTACAAAATAAAACCATGGGGGGTAATGGTACAATTCTATATGTTATTCTGTTTCCCATTTTGAAGACACTGTTGTTTACCATGTAGTTGCCAGCATGGCATAACAGTATGTTGTACCCTATTTTAAAAACAAGTTACAGGCAGAAAATCAGTAAGAAGAAGTAGTAGACTATTCCTTTCCAAGGAATGCATTCAATCTTAGTTTGTTTTCATTTAAAGCAGAATTGTTACCTTGTCAACTTTCCTGGGATTTGGACAGAAACCTCCAAATGTGTGGAACTGCTGTTGAAAATAAATTTGCACTGGGCTACGTGATTACCTTTCCAAATGTTCTGATAAAGAGAATAGATACTGTCAACAGCATCTGTGACTTTTAGACATGTGAATTTTGTTTGGGATTAATGTTGTTGTTCATCTCCCCTCTCCCCTGATTTTGAATAGCTTGTGAACACCATCAGTTTTGCAATAGAATGAAAACCTTGAACCTTAAGTCTTTTTCAGGAAGCAGCATTATTCTTACAGGGTTGACTTAGAGAATCTGTAAAACATCTCATCTTTCCCTGCTCATGACAGACATCTCCTTTTGGCAATTTTAATTAAGATTTTCCTTAGATATCACTAGATAAGAAGTGGGTGCACTCATATGTTAAGCAACGGGTAGCCTACAACACTAATAACTCTGAAGTTTTTTGTGCTTGTACTTTTGTTTTTTAGAAGCTCATATGTAGTTTGGGTTGATCCCCCCCCCCCCCCCCCCCAGATATATTAATGTATTGGTGATTTAGAAAAGATGAAAAAAAGTGAAGTTGCCTGAAGAGTGAATAAATTAAAAATAATTGTATAAAACAAAAAAAAAAACAAATTCATAAATTACTGCAGGTAGTACACTCCAGCTTCTCCATGTATGTTTATGCTTGGGGACATACTGGCAAAGTTAGTGTTAAAATGCTAGTTTCTTTTCTGTTGCTGATGGAAGACCTACTTAACTGGCAAAAACAGACCTCTGTGAAGGTGAAAACAAGAAACTGTCAATGCACAAAGTACTATCAAAAGCAGAATGGGCAAGATTTTCATATAATGGTTCACCAGTGTATTTAATGGGGTCATAGTCTTTTCTAGCATCAATTAATGAAGATTGTTTTTTCCTCTAGACTTCAGTTAGCCTGCAGATTGTAAAGTAATTGAGACAAGAATGAAATTGCCACTATTATTAACATAAGGATTTTTTAGTTTCTCTTTTCCTTTTAAAGTTGCTATGCTTGCTTCAGGAGAACATGTACATTGAGAGTGATTTCCATTCCTTCCATCATGGTAGTTTTTCCCAACATTAATTAATGTAAACTAAATTCAGTGACAACTTCCATAGTTTGCAAATTACTTTGGAATAAAAACTGTGATAGGGAGGTATTTCCCCATTTATCTCAGAGACTTTTAACATTGAAGTCTTTAAAAGTCATTTAAATATGGTCCTTGGCAATTCCCCCATTGCTGATCATTTTAGTGGAGTTGTTTAGGTAAAGAATTTACCCATTTGGGCTTTATGAGAAACAAATGGACAATGATGGACATGCTGATCACTGCTAGAGGTAGGTGAATGTTTTAATAGGGTCTTCAAGTCCAAGACAAACAGTGACCAGCAATCCAACCAGTGGAGTAAGATATGGAAATGTTGCAGTGGGTCTTGATTTAAGTAACAAGACGTTATATGGTAATACATGAAGTGGGAGTTTGGAGACTGACATAAGTCTACTAGAAATTAGATTCATCCCATGGAACGTCTTTATGATTTTATCTCATTGAATTAACATTGCTGTGATTTTGAAAATGCTGTGAGAGAATCAGGTACATTTAAGGTACTTTGCATTTGCAGGACTCTGGCTTGCTCATAAAATTAAGAATCAACTTGTCAACTATGCAACCAAGTGTGTGTAGGTTTTGCTTGGTTTCACTCTCTAGGGTGCTGGTGCTTAAATCATGTTTTAGATCAATACATGATGCAGTGATGGTGTTTCTGTGTTGTGCTCCTGGCAGCTGAATGTCCAGGGAAAACATGTTATGTTTTGCTCTCTGGTTCTTGAACTGTTGGCCTCACATTGTCGATGGTCTGTCAACCATAGTTATCCATGTAGTAACCATGCAGTCATTTTAAACAACTATTTCAGTGGTGCTTGCAATTACAATATTGATAATGAACATGCATGTTGTCCTAAAAGAAAGGGTGAGGGTTATGAGAGGTATCGTCATACAAAATGCAGGGAACCTCTGTTGTAGGTGGTGATATTCTGTAACCAAGTTTTAGTTAAGCAATTTTGAATACTGCAGGTCATTAGACTGTTGTCTTAAAAAGATGTTATATGAAATGCCTACCTGCCCCTCTGTTTTGTTTTTTGTTTGTTTTACATAAAAAAAAAATAGCATATTTAACAGTGTATAAGAAAATCCATTCCAGAGGTAAAAAGTCAAAGAAAACAAAAGCTTCAGGATGTCTAGTGAGCTTCAGGGCATTTACTTGCTGCTGTTTAGGCACAAAAAAGCCCCTGCCGTGTCAAATAGTTTTCTGAAACAATGGCCATTTTCATTGTAGGAGTTTTAAAAATATGCTTAAAATTAAAATCAAACCTTTTTCAAATACTAAAGGTTTGTCTGGTCTGTGTGCAGCTGTCAGGTTACTTGGCTTGGTTTGTTTAAATTGGAGATCTGTAAAGTAAGGATTAGTCTGATTAATCTGTAAGGTAAGGATTTCCTCTTTGTACACTTAGGCCTGCCAGATCTGGTCCAGAGCAGTTCTGGGCACTGATGTCATATACTTTAGGTGTCATATTTTAGCAACTGTTGTTTAACACTTTTTCCTGTCAGCAAAGCTGGATACATTTGTCAGTGAGAAAGTGGTGGGAAAAGACCACTTCTCGTCGTGCTGTCACATCTCTAAACAGTTGTGATATTAAGCTCTGCTTTCCTCACACTCGGTATGCAGAATGAATGAGGCTGTTTTAGTAGGACTTCTGTTTTTATAGTTAACCGAGCTTTGAAATTGTCTCCTAAATCATTCTTGCCAATAGCATTAACTACCCTTTTGCTGGTAGTCAGAGATTATTCTACAGTAAGTTAAAGGGTAACTCATCTTCTTTTGTGATGACAGGAAACATGGAGGGATGTAAAAGATAATGGCTAATTCAAAGCAGATCACTCCACTCTGCTTCTGGAAATCCATCAACTCCATTCAAACGCAGATTTGAAATTTTGCAACAAACTTTGAAAGCTCCTTCTCTTTCGCTGCCTCAGTAAATTGTTATCTGGGGGAGGATGATGCAGATGCCCTTGAATTATGATGCCTTTCATTACAAAGGGGTGAATTGCACATCAGCCTGGCATTCAGAAGCCTGAAGGATTCAACTCCTGTGCTTTTTTTGTGCTTGAAAAAAAAGGTAAAATGGATGCAAAATGGACAAGTGATGTGGTACTAAGGAAAGGTCTTTATCCTTCCTTCTCATTTTGCAGAAACAAGCACCTGAAAATGCATCACTGAAAAATGTACTCATGCAAAGATGAGTCATCCCAGCTGTAAGGCTGGAGCCAGTACTGAGGTGACGGGGCAGGTGGAGCAGCAGAACAGCAGGTGAATTGATCCTTGAGTAAACACCTGTGTTTGCTTTTTGGTTTATTTTCTTTTTAAAGACAGGTGCAGCAAAAGAACAAGGAAAATCTGATGTAATAGCAAGCCATAGAAGGATATTTCAGAGGGGTGATTTTTCTTAGAAACAAGCTGTACCTAGCTCTCTTCACTTGACAGTTCCATCCATACTTCCTTGTTCATCGCTTCAGGTTGTTTCTGATACACAGAAGCTAGTTGTTTTGCCTGACAGCCAGGTAGCTGCTGTTGTTGCTGTCTGCTTCAGAGAAATTGGGTGAACAATTGGCTGGCAGATCAGGCTCAAAGGGTTTATAGTAAATGGGGTTATGTGAGGCTGGTGGCCAGTCACTAGTACAGTTCTCCAGGGGTCCGATTTAGGGCCAGTTCTCTTCAATGTTTTTATAAAGGATCTGGATGCCAGACTTGAATGCATACTAAACAAGTTTGCAGATGATACTAAATTAGGAGGAGCTGTTGAGAGGCCTTGACAAAGAGAGAGCTCTCTAGAGAGAGAACATGACAAATTAGAGGACTGGGCAGTCACCAACTACATGAAATTTAGCAAGAGTAAGTGCTGTTCTCTGCCCCTGGGTTGGGGCAACCCTGGATATACATGCAGACTGGGGGATGAGAGGCTGGAGAGCAGCTCCACTGGAAGGTATCCTGGGGGAACTGGGCAATAGCAAGTCGAACACAAGTCACCAGTGTGCCCTGGCTGCCAAAAGGGCCAGCCGCATGATGGGGTGCATCAGGCACATCACATCTGATGGCACAGCACCGCTAGCTGGCTGAGGGAAGGGGTTGGCCTGCTCTGCACTGGTGTGGCCTCACCTCAAGCAGGTGTGCAGTTCTGGGTGCCACAATGTAAGAAAGACTTAAAACTATTAGAGTGTGTCTTAAGGAGGGCAACAACAATGATGGAAGTTCTAGAGGGGATGACATCAAGAGCAGCTGAGGTCACTTGGCTCATTCTGCTTGGAGAAGAGAAGGATGAGTCTATGAATTAATGGTGTTTACTGTGTATGCAGAAGTGCAACCAACAAAGCATTTCTACTGAGTGTGGACTTGGTCTAGATCAAGATGCTTACCCTTGATTTTCTTGTGACATAATGCGTCTGGCAAGACCAAGTGAAGCACGTGAAAATTCAGGCTCAGACTCCTTGCTCATGGGGAAGCTTGATGATGAAAAGACTGGCTGGAGACAGGAGCAACCTACTTCATAAAGTCTTCAAAACACCTTGTAAAAGTCAGTGTCCAAGACAAAATTTAAGAGGAGACACCTGTTCTGAGAAGCTCCCTTTGGAGGTAGATGCAGAGACCGGATTCTTCTGTTACAGCAACTCTTAATCTTCGAGTACTGAAGTAATTTACTTAGGCAGCATTTAGATATGGTAGTCACGGACACTATAAAAAACCCCTATGAAGTAGAATGTTTTTGCTAGGCAATGATTATAATTACTCACAACTCCTGATACATATCGTATAGCGTGAACCATTTTTAATTTCCCGAGAACAATGCAACTTAAGATATCTTTCTTCATCAGGCTGTTTGATTTATTAGAAAACTGCTGGATCCATGTATCAAAAACTCTGTTACTGATCATTGTGCATCATTCCTACTGTGAAAAAGAGGGAAACGTGGTAGCTTGCATGTGATAAATGCAAACATTTTAACATGCTATACATCTCTATCAGCTCTGCCAAAGATAAATCAAAATTCAATACCATCCCTTCACAGTCATTGTAAAACAGAATACGAGTTGTGTTATTGAAGAGGTCTTTCTTCCACTGCTACCACATGCAAAAGAAATTTATTGAAAATAGGAAAAAAAAACACTAATGAAATAAACAGATTTACAGTAGAAAAACATTATTCCAGTGTAGCTACACTGTTTAACAAATGCCTTACAGAAAACTATATGATGTGCCAACAAGTCTATGTTGATTTTTTATTTCTTTGCAAGCTGATTGACAGTGATGAAATTAATCTTAAGATAAATGTATTTCTGGTACAAGTAAGAGTTTTACCAAAGGAATTTATTTTACTTATTCTTTACAAATTCAAAATGTTGTTACTTGGGAATCAAGCAGTTCTCTTTGGTTCCAGAATGTTAAATGATTGAGAGGGGGGGAAAAGGGAGGATTTATTTTTATGATTATTTTAAAAGGTGGTAGGAAATAAGATAACTACATGCCAAAAAGGTTTAAGTTTTGTACAAATGTTATGACAAACTCTGCTGCCTTCAGAGGGCTTGGACCAATCCTTATGACTCATCCTTTTTAATAAATAAATAGTAAATCCCTGAATGAGCACATCGACAAATTTTCATCCACTTTAGGATAAATCAGGGAAGGATACTTTGTGAAAAGTAGATACTAGCTGAAGAGCTTATAGCTGTTTAATAAAACAAGTGATTGGTATGTTTTTGTAGTGAAGATGTACACTTACTTTTTTTTTTTTTTTTTTTTTTTTTTTTTTTCCAGATAGTATGCTTCCATTTTTCTGACTTGCAATGTAGTTGAGGTGTTTACCAGCTTTCATGATTTATGGCTTGCTGAGTGACATTTTATTTCCTGTTCAAGGTAGTAACAGCTCAGATTCTTCAGCTAATCACTTCTGTAAGTAAAACTGATGCACTGGATATTTATAGAGCAATTTTCAGGCCAGGGTCTTTGAGATATTCAAATTACCAAGAAAACCATGTGGACAAACACAACCTGGTGCATGCAGATATATATGAGCCAGAGAAGATTAAAGAAGGAGGCTGTAGCTGTAATGTCTAGACCAGCATTTGTAACTTCTAATACGCTGCTAATGCAGGTCTGTTTTTTCAAACAGAGGTGTTCAAAGGGAGCTTAAGGTCTATTATGAATTTTCCCCTTGTGATATAAGTGAAATAACTTTGGATAGGATCAAGCGTTGTAGATTTTAGCTGCAAAATTCCCATTAGCTCAATCTCACCTTTTGTGTTGGTTTTGAGACCCTGTCAGAATTTTATTTGGCTTGTGGAGTGCAGTATTCATTGAGGAAATAAAGAGTTTTAGAAACCAGGATTGCTCATATAATCAAATGGTAAGCAAGCTGGCAGGACAAGTGCCTGTGTCCAAAGACACTGTAGTTTATAGCCCTGCATTCATAATTAGGTTTAATTTCTTAATAAATTTTTTAAAAAATTAAATGTACTTTAGGGGAAAACACTGTGGTGTCAGATGATTAGTGGTGGAATGAGAAGGTGTGCTTTTACTGGAAATCAAGTGCTTTCCTCTGATTTTAAGGCATACAGTGATGAACATGATGCTGCCAATGTACATTTTTTGCTTCTTAGGCTTGGAAGTATAAGAATGCTTAAGAGCCATGTGAATATAGGTGCTTTATAATGAAAACAGTATAGGTATCTGAGGAGACTTGTTCACGAAGTGAAAAATAACAGCATCTTGAAAGAACAGGTTATTGACAGAGCTGGAAGCTTTTGCATATTGGGATTTCTTACGTGGAAATGAGTAACCTACATGATGGGATTCTGGTTGCTGAGCTGGCATCACAGTGACTAGTCAGTGTTACAGTGGAGTGGATGTCAGATGAGGAGTTAGGAAACATGGTTTCCTTCTCATTTCAGTTGTTGGCCAAATCTCTACCATTTCACCGTTTGTTTCTTCCCCTATTGTATGGAAATAGAGATCTAATATCGTAAAAGCTCTTTGTGGTATGTGAATGGAAATGCACTGAACATAGTAAGTAAAGACTCTTAGTTCTAGTAACTTAATATCACAACCGCCTTGTTTGCTATTTTTAAGCACTGATGTAAATTTTTAACCATTTCAGCATATAGTTTACTGGAAAATCATGTCTTATTTCTTATTACTTTTATCATGTGAAACTGAAACATTGGGAATAGTGGAGAAAGATAAATGCTGTCAATTCACTCTTTCATTGGTTTAACTAGAACTCTCTTGGGTACTACTTCCATTTAGAAGAATCAGTACTTGTACTTGTGTCTGTTGTAAAATAGTGTTTGTTTAAAGGCAGAATTCCAAATACATTTGTTGGCTTGTCTCCCGAAACATGACTGTAACAGGGACATGGATACCTTAGAGAGCTAAATATCCTGCAGTCTGTTTTGCTACTGATGTGCATACATAATTTCCACTGACAGTAATGGGAGTTACATGTATATAGAAAGCAAAACAGAACCTTAAAAAATGTTGGTCAAGTAATAAAACCTAGCCTCAAAAGAGTATGGAAGTAGAGTGGGAAGGTGAGTCTTTTTTATTTTATTTTATTTTATTTTTTTTTAAACTTGCTTTCTCTTTAACTTATCTTCACTCCACTAATGTTGGCTTAATATTATTTTTGTGGATACACTCCTGATACATTATGGCATGAGAGGTAAGACAAGGTCCATGTGGAATAGGTAGGCAGAAAATAACTTTTAAATATATTTCCTCTAAGGAGAATGAGAGTGAAAACTAGAGAGGTTGGAAAAGGTTTCCCCTTCCTGCTCCCATAATAATTAGGAAAGTTTTCTTATTCAGTGTTTGTATGGTACGCTATCTGCCATGCTGATGTGATGCTGGCGATCTTTTGCGCAGTAGCAGATAGCGCGGGCTCTGTTCAGCTGAGGCAGCATGCACAGCTGCACTCACCGCAGTCCCCACAGGGGTGCACAGAGCCCTGTGCAGCTGCAGTACTGACACGGCAGTATGGCACGCTGACTGCGGGGAAGGAGCTTGGCTGTCCTTAGCTGTGGCAGCGCACGAGGACGGGGCTTTGTGCCTTGCTCCAGACCTGGGAGCTGCTCCGCCTGCAAGTCACAAAAGAAAACGTTAAGCTTCTGTTCAGTCAAATAAACCAGTGGTCCTGTATCCCAGCAGCATCCCTTGTCAAAATGTAAAACTGCCTATGTCAGTGTGTTTATTGGGAACTTTACTGTACTTTACACACCATATGTTACTGTGAACGTTGAAAACAAGCAACGTTACTGCTTTGAGTGCTGTCAGGATTTGCACTCTTTTCCTTGAGCTTCAAATGAGAAGGGAGAAGCAAATTCCTGGATAGTTAGACCTGGCAATCTGTAGTCTGTCCTCTAATTAAATTCTCTGCAACCAGTATGTTTTCATTGTTAATCAATGGACATTTGTCCTCAGAAGTAACTAACCCTGAGGAGTGTAAGAAAGGATAAAACTGTTGAGAAATCTCAATGTTACACAAAAGACATACAAAATCAAATTGTCCTATTTCAAAATAGTTGAACATCATGGCATCTTAATAAAGGGAGTGCTAGAATATGTTCTCCTAATAAACCTCTGTAAAACCTCTAAAAATAACTACACAGATATATTCTAAGTTGATTAGCAGTAATTGAACTGACTTAATGTAGTTGGATGATGTCATGTATAATATTCCTCTAAAGTAATTTCTGTAGACAAGCCATTTGAAGTCCTCTTGCAGCCAGCAAAAACATCTTCATGTTGCTAAACTGAGTGCTCAGACTAAAGCACTCAGTGGGAGAGCTCTGACATCTGCCTGGTTTATCTTGTTGCTTTGAGCTACTGGAGCTTGCTTGCTAGAAGCAGCTTTGCAGTGACAAATAACCCATCCCTGTTTCAGTGGAAATGTGGAAACTATATAATTGTATAACACTTGTATACGACCTTCTAGTTGTAGAATAATATTAGAATAAGAAGTGTTAAAGATGGATAGAACCTTTGGCAGAATCTGGTTTCAAAGTTCCTCTGTATGCATTTCCAGCATTCCCTCCAACTTTGTTCACCCTGTTCCATGCGATGAGGATGTTCCATGGTCTAATTCATCTCTGTAGAAGGAAGCTTGGAAAACTATTTTCCTGTGTTTGTCTTGCTTTTGCATTTGCTCATGTATTTCCTTGCATCCCTGCCCTTGTGTTTTAACAACCTTTAAAAGCTTGTAGTTCGTTAATGTAGGTGGTATCTTCAAATTTCTGTAGCTTGGATTGTTGCTTTTGTGGAAATAGTTTTGCAGGGTTGTGTGGGTTTTTTTTTGTTTGTTTGTTTTGTTTTGATTTGTTTTCTGAGGGCTGAGACCTACATGATTGATTTTTAGTATTCAGAGTGTGGCACAGAGTATAAATGTGGTTTCTACAGAAAGAAATGGCTTTGTCCTTGCTCTGAGCCTTTTCTGTTTACTGACCTAGGTTGTTTGAATTTAGAAGGGACTCTGAGTTTCTCTTCATCAGCTCTCTGTATTATTGACAGTTGTCTTCTTTGTGCCAGAGGTACTGGGGTATTGGCTCTTTTGGGTGGTTTTGACTGGGTCACCAGTATGCCTATTACTGAATGTTCATTTTGCTGGTACAATGGAGAAATTGAATTGTCCGAGACTTGCAGCTGCTGTCCCACTCTTCCTTATCTAAAGGTCAGAAGCACTACCTTGTGAGCAAACTTGATAATTTTGCTGATATTTTTGAAAGTGCAGGACTATTATAATTATGTTGTTGTTCAGAAGGGGTTGGTTGGTGATTCAGTCAAGCACTGATGTGCATATCCTGTCAGAAATTTGCACTAACCTCCTGAAACTGTCAAAGTGCCAAAGGCGCTGTTAGTTACAGTGCTGCCTTTAATCAGGGGCCTGGTAAGTCCGGGGCCGTGGCTTCTGTTCCTGGTATTAAATATCAACAGCTAATAGCATGCTTGCTTAGTACTAGTTGATTCTTTAAATGATAGCTTATGGGGAGAGAGAACGCATCCTGTAGATGAGGGGAAGGCCCAATAACTGCCCCTTCAGTAAAGCCATTTTAGGAGTGGACTACAGCATGCTCACATTTTGCACCTTTCCCTTTTTTTAGCCTTTGAGGAGATTTCCTGTTTCACTCACATGTTGTTTTGCCAACTGTTCTGGATTGCCTACCCAGAGCACTTAGCAGTTTGGTTTTCCCAGAGGGCTCAGGACGTGTTTTTCTGGCTCCTGCTGGAGAAAGGACCTAGCTGGCTGAACAGATACTCCTTTAAAAACCCCTGTTACCTTTGCGCTTGTGATGTGTTATTTGTGACCTCCTGCAGAGACAAATGCATGTCTTATAGGTTTGAAGAGGTGCTGGTGAAAGCCACTGCCTTCCTAGGAGTGGAATGCCAGTAGGAGAAGGATTGACAGATTTTGGAGTCGTTCTGTCTCAAAGACAAGTCTCAGTCATTCAAATCAAGATTGAACCTATAGTGTTTCCAGAAAGGCTCACAATACCATTTCTATGTGCAACAGTGCACTCTATTCATCAAGGAAATGACCACAGAAATGTGTACCCAGCTGTCTCCGTATCAGTACCATCTATGCATAGCAGCTGCTGATGTTTGTGATGATCACTTCCTATCAGACCCTTCTTATTTTGGTGGAAAAGTACCAAAAAATCTTGGAACTCAGGAACACCTAAGAGCATGACTCAAAAACTACTCCAGCAATACCACTGTTGCACTGCTTTAATCCGTGAAATTTAAGCCAGCAGTGGATGGATGATGCTCATCACGCAGCAGGGGACTATGCAGTTTTCCCTGTGGTCCTTGTCTTTGGCCATCCCCTGCTGCACCCCTGGTCTCTAGTCACTTAGCCCAGAGCAGCCATGGGACCCCACAGAGCCCGGGTTGTTTCCAGATGCCGTGTAAGGGGCAAGGCGCTCGCATCTCCTCCAGTCACTCAGGAGATACTCACGGTGCTCCCTGCGGAGCATGCCCTGGCCATTAGCAGCTATCATCTGAGCAAAATCCTGCTGTAATGCCTTTTTTAAAATACTATCTTTGTATCTACTTTCATAGAGATTCTTTTTTTTTTTTGTATTGTACAATTTTACAAGAATCACAGCAAGAGAAAATATGATATCATGGCCAGGGCTTTAATCTATTATTTATTAGACCTCAGTTAAATGAGGTGCCTGTGACAAAGCAGGGTGTGTGGTTTTGGTTAAGTCCCTTAGGTCCTCTGGTATGCACCGTATTAGGACTGTCAATGCAAAGCACTCTTAGAGGAACTTGTATTTGGATCATAACCCCCTTACTGCTTCCAGCTCTTCTTTGCAAAGGAAATTATATCCTTAAAGGCACAGTTTGTTGATGGATTAGGTCTGCACTGCAGGCATCTGTGTTAGAAATTTTACCTGCTGAACGTAGTTTTCGTAGCAAAACCCATTTAGATAGTCCTTAACCTTTGTGTCCCAGTTCTCCTGGTGTAATATGGGGATAAGGTTTTTGAAAACTCCAGGCAGAAGTGGGGCTAAATACGGTAAAACATGGTGAGACCATTTAGTAGTGCAATGAAGGAGTGGGATTCTCTAAGGAGGGGATTCACATTTATATTTTTAAGAACTTGGTAAGAGTGATCCAAATGGAAACCACACCATGTAATTTGTGTTTGTTATTAAATTAAAACCTTTTGCAAGACAGAAACCTCTTTCATTTTAGAATACCTTATAGATGTTGTAAAACTGTACATTCACTATCCTGTGCTTTTCTGATTGGGCAAGTAAATATTTATCAGCCTAGTGTTTGAAATGCTTACTTTTGTCCTAAATTACATGTTACAAGAAGAGTGTAAGCACTGAAAAGGATTGCAAGAAATATGCTGGGGAATTTACAACTTTGTTTACAGTACCAAACAAATGTGACTGCATAAACAAACACGACTGCTTATTTTCTTACTGTTGATCTGATACTAAACCATAAGAGAAGCCAGCCAACTGGCATGAAAATGATTTATCACTTTATGCTGTTGGGGTTTGGGCAGGAGGAAATGTGGACTACATGTTGGAGTGATTGTGGGAGGGTATCTTGGACACCAGAGTGGCAATACTCCATCAAATACTTGCCGGACCCAAAGGGGAAATAGATTTTTTTCAGAAGTCTTTAAGACATCTTTGAATGAATGTTCCTTCTTTGAGAGCAGAAGTACCATACTGACTACTTACTTACAGGGGACTCTTGGGGGCGTGCGTTTAAGCTCAGATTTGCATTTTTTTTTTCTTTCCAACCAGCTGGCAATGTCTGCAACCAGAGGAAAATGAAGCGATCTAGCTGGCAGTGCTGGTGATCCTGGAGGCCACTCTAAGTTTTTCCAAGTGGTTGTTAGAGCTCTCAGTCCAGGTTTTACTTCCCAAGCTATTGAAACTGTCTCTGTTAGATCAGTGACTTGGACCAGTGATCAGTGCCTTGGACTTCCTGTTTGCGTGATTTCCTGACAGGAGGTAGACTATTTCTAAGCGCTGATAAAATCAGGGCTCAATTGCTACGCTTCCAGTCTACATCCGTGTCAGCCATGTGGTAGTTGAATACATTCATTTTCTAAGGTGTTTAGGTTGATACTAGAATGTCTTCAGTGCACCTCACATGTTGTCCTGACAAAAATCTAATTATTAATTTACTTTGGCTATGGTTCCTATTACCAATATTCAACAGGTAGCAACAAAATACCATGTTCCTTAATTTTCACTTTTTGTTGTTGTTGTCATCATTCACTCCCTGATTTGGTAAACAGCTGTAGTAGTTCTTACTTGAAGGACTTGGAAATACTGCATTTACATTAGTTACAGATTTAGTTCAGAAATAAGAACTTAAAAAAGAGGAAGAGTTCAGTAGTATGTTTTCCATAATGTATAGGAAAATACAGATAAAAAACATCAATGATAGAAAACTTAGGAAATAATTACACTGAAGTAGTATGTACTGAGTAGACAGAGACACTGTTCTATGTAGGCATAATAAGAGGTTTTGTGTATTTGTGGCCACCTAACTATACAGCAGTATCTTTTGTATGATATGCTACTAATTGCAATAACCTAAGGGTTTTAAGAAAATTAAAGAACAAATACATAGAGTAACAGAGAATATGGCATTTGCCTGTTGTATCTGTTGTAGTATCAATGAGAATTGGTTTAATGGTATTTTCCGCATAAGAAATGTCCAGGAAAGCAATTTCCCATTTTTTCCTAGTACATTGTCCAGGAAAGCAGAATTGGAATGAACTCTGTTAAAGTTATTGGAAAAATCATGGCTGCTGTCCTCCTGGAAAGAATAATGGCAAATTTCATTGGGACATCTGTTTGGTTATTTGAAAAAAAAAAAAAAAAATTGGCATGAAGTTAACTTGATTTTTTTTCAGAGTGGTTATTTAAAATATTATTTGATTGAAAATAAATATTTTGAATTTTAATTAAAAGTACATCCACTGCTTTTCTTGGTGCACATGTTCATACATATGCAGGGTAATAAAAGGTTATTGTCTTAGCTGCTCCTTTGTGACACAGGTTTTATTCCATTCATGGGAGAATAAATAGGGAAAATGTAATAATAAATCAAACTTTATTGTGGCTAATGCCTTAAACATTAGAAATCATCTGGAATCTGTGATCAAATTACCAACTCACTATTATCATTATTTTAAGTACCCATTTGGTGTTTCCGTGTAAATAATGATGAGCGATACGGAACTGGTATGTTACTTAGCATGTTTGTTAGCAATTTTTCCTTTCACTGGGATTAAAAGAAAAAGGAGGAGGAGGGGAGTGGGGAGCTGAGTGCCTGGAGGTAAGGCTGACTTCGATTATGTTGATGATATTTCCATTTGGAATGTTCCAAGGAGTGAAGTACAGACCTGAATTAAACCATGTAAATTCTGCCTTTTAAAAAAAGGCTGAAGTGAAATAGGGGTTAAGATTTTGTCATTTTTCTCTACTGAATTGTTGTAATTTCATGAAATTGCTCTGCAGCTGATCTGGGCAGGAAACCAAACCCCTCAGTCTGAAGTTTGATCCAGATCTGTTACTCTGAGTATTTGTATTTATGGAACTCAGTATCACCTCTGCTTATTCAAAAAAAAAAAAAAAAAAAAAAAAAATTAAGGCATCTTTTTTAGATCACTCATAATTTCAGAAGTTTATTCCCACTAGTTTGCTAATCTGCTGATGTCTTTTGCCTTCACCAGATTTATGTAACAAATCATGCTCAATGTAAAAATACATTAAAAATACATTAAAATATTTAAAGTCATATTAATTTCACATGATATGCCAGCCAGAATTGTTTTTAGATGTGTAATATGTGTTTTCAAAAACTACTTCACAAAAATAGTGAAGAATTAAAGAAGCAAAAAATCTCCAACCTTACAACAGCTTGGAGGAATTGGTGTCTATATTTTGCAGGGTCAATGTTATTGGATTGACATCTTCTAGAAACTCCTGTAATGCAGATAATTCACTGGAAATTAGACTGCAGTCAAAGTACTAAAATACTCTCTGAATTCTTCCTTAAGTGCTTGCTGAATACTTCCACTTTAAGGTCAGAAGGGGTTGTGTTAGCACTATGGCCTGAGTTTTGAACAGCTTGTGGCTGCAGGTTCCTTGGATGAATTTTTGCTTTCCAATGTCTGTTGTGGTGGTGTTTATTTTGCAAAAACAGCTAGTTTAGGTTTTCAAAATATGATGAAGAATCTACAGTGTATCTGGGATAAGGCTTTCCATTGTTATCTTTGTGCTGAACCTTTTAATCCTATTTCTCTAGCCATGTGCACTCGGTAGTTGGTTTCATTCAAACAATTTTACTATTTTTCAGTGTTTTGTTTTGTCTTGCAGTTTCTGATGGTTTCTATTGAGCTATCCATTAATGCATCTTTGACATAAAAGCACATTCGTAGTTTTCCAGTGTAACTGCCTGATTAAATGTTGTATTTCCTCCACGTGTTATTTTGGAAGTATTCAAACAGCCTGTAGAGGACTCGGGTATTTTGTCTGCTGTTTGAAGTACAAGAGCTGTAGTTTGCTCATTAGGAGCATGAGGCTCAGGGTTGCAGATTAACCAGCTGCACTGCCTGCATTCATGTGGTCACAACCTTCCAAATTTACCCCATCATGAGAGGAAGAATTAATTATAGTCCTAATTGACTGTTTCCTTGGATATAAGCAGGAAGGAACTGCTAGGAGGCAAAGTGATTAATCAGTTAAGCTAGTTACATCAATCAAATGTGTGAGAAAGTTTATCATCCTGAAGCCAGAGTACAGTCATGTCAAAATACAAGAGCCATCAGCTCCTTCACAGGGGTTTTGATGTGTTCCCTCTCCTCGGTTTTCTGAAAATTCTTATAAAAATACATGCTATTGACCTAGGCTGTGCTTGACAACCTGTCTGGATTATCTTTGAAGAGGGAATACAGCAATTTCTTTTCTTATCAGACATTGCATGTAGTCCTCATTGAAAGACCTTGGCATATGTTTTTCACATGGATGAACAAGTCACATATATATTCCAAACAACTCATAAATCCTGCCAGTTGTGCCAGTGAGCTGTGCCTTGGTTGCTGTTGTGGTGAAGCCCTGTCCAGATCCAGGGAGCTGGGTCTCATGAAGCTTCCAGCTTTAACTCATGGTTGGCCATGCTTTGCTGGGCTGCTCCTGCCTCCCCCTACTGCGGTCCCTCTTGTGGGATGTGTGGCACCAAGGGCAAGTGAAAATCATCCAGACAACCTTTGAACCACGACCATTTTCAACTCAGGATATTTTGGTTTATCATAATAGCCTGGGTTGTAAGCAGTAGCTTTTAAAGAACAATTAAATTTTCTTAGCTTTGGCTGGCAACCTCTGTCTGAGAGGATGAGCAACAACTCTCGCCATTGGGGTTTCATCTGCTGCAGAGCATGAATTAGTCACTGGACCCATTGCAGTGGCACTGCTTGTGAAATTCACCCAGGCTCTCTGTCTCCATGGCTGTGGCAGCTCCTTGCACTGGATGGCCTTTGTCCAGGGCTAGGAACTGCAGGGCTGGGTATTCCGTACAACATTTCCTCCGGGTGGAGTTGACTGGAACCCAGCTGGCTCCTGCAGCCAGAGCATGGTTCTGCAATGCATTGGCACAGCTGAGGCAGTGGTGAGATGAACTTCGGTTGAGAACTGCTTTCACTGGTATTGCCAGTAAAGGCAAAGGTCTGGGGCACAGAGGTCCCAGAGCCTTGAGGCACAAGCTTAATACAGTGCATATGGGCAACTTCTTTCACTTTAAGGGAGTCCCTCTTTTGCTTATGTTTAGCCACAAGAACCATGTTTCCAGGACTGGAAAATTCATTGTAGTGCATTATTATAGGAAACAATCCAGTTTCACTCACTTCTATATGTTGATAACTGGAAGCTGAATTCGGATGGAAAGAGATGTTTTCTGCTTTGCCTGAGCTCTGGAATGCTACTGGTGGCAGTCTTGTGACAATTCAAAGAAAACTTAGGATATAAAGCTGCACAGGAGGTTAGAAGGAGAGTGAAACTACAAGGAAAATAAGACTTTGTAAAGTTAACATAGGAAAGACTAACTACAATTTTATTAGGTCCACTGCATGTAGTCATGTATTTGTACATAAAATCTATACTAATTAAATGAATATTCTATCTTCAAAACAACATCCAAGCACTTGTGCTAAATGTTTCCTGACTGTAGCTAAAAGATTAGAGTTCAAAGTCTGTGTGCATTTGTACTACTACTTCTGTTTGATTTTCCCAGATGTGAATTCATGTTCATGAATGAGCATGTATTATTACTACACGCTCTAGCCTGTGGCTGACCAACGTGAAATTGATGTAAATTGTTTAAATCAGAATAGAAATATGAGTAGTATTAATCTTGACCTTGCTTTGTTTACATGTATTAGACATTGGTCTCTGTAATGATTGATATGTTGAGTGTTAACTAGCAGCTTCGCTTATGAACTTTCCAGGGTAAATGAAATGCTTTAGAAAACAGGGTATTCTGCATACTTAAAGAGACAAATTTTATCCAAATTGCTCCAGAAGAAACATGATTACAATTTAAAGAAGCAATTTTAAAAATGTTTCTGATTCTAATTAAGATCTACATAGTGCTGTTTGTATTGCATGTTTACTAAGTGTGAATTTTATTTATATATGTTTGCATGTATCGATAGCAAATCCATAGCTGCATGAAAAAGTTGCTACTTCTACTCTTTCAACATAATCCTATGTCTTTGGCAGATGGTTCTCATTTCGTAAAATGAAACATTTCTAGGAAGGTTGTCTTTCACCAGAATCTAACTTTTTGAACATTCTTGAATCAAAAGTAACATCTAGGAAATAATATTGTGACTATTATTACGTCTTCTTGTGAGCAAAATGTCTTTTGGCTAGCATTCTTTAGGGCTTAATGTAAAAGAGATTATCCTGAGTAACAGGGACTGTTTTTTGAAAAATATGTAAGAGAATATTTTCAGAACAAATGGCATCTATTTCTGCCATATGAATTTTTCTTTTTAGCAGAAAATATACTGATAACTGGATATGTCTGAGAGATGGACATGGTGTCTCAAAAATAAACCAATCTGCCAAGATTGGGGTAACGCTGAAGAAACAAAAATAGTCTGCAGGTGAGCAAGCCATTTCATTCTGGATCAGAGCTGTATGGCCATGGAGGTCATCCATGCTCTCTTCTGGACCATGGCCTTATGACCGTGGAGGTCTGCTGTACAGCTCTACTCCCTCTCTCTTGCTCCAGAAGAGAGTTATATTTTCCTCACACAGCTGTGTAAGTTGATTTACTCTGGCTTTATTCAGAGAAAAGTGAATTAAACCCATAATGAATAAATCTAATTTTAAAATTACATTGTTGATCATCACTGCAGCAACATGCGAGATCTTTTCTGAGGTTTGCCAATCAAATACATAAAGTACAATACAAAATAAAATATATATAACCAAGCATTCTCATTTTGAGACTTAAAACACTGTGATCTTTGTTAAAAGTAGTATTTTACCAAAATCAGGTCAGCCAAGGATCTTTGAGTTGGGTAGGTCCATGAAGTCCTTTTCAATGATGTGTAGACTGAGTGACTCCACTGCGCCTTTTGGTAAAGCAGTGTTCATTCAAATGGATAGGGATCATTGAAGAATTATAATCGATTTGCTACATTAATTCTGGTTTAAGAAGGAATACTGTCCAACCTTAATAACCGAATATTACTGGCTTATAGCTACAGAGAAACACATTAAACTTGTTAAACTCTTAGAATAGTGCTAATAGTCCAAATACAATTTTGAACCCAAATTCTGGACAAATAAGTTTAAAACAACATATTTCATTACCCAGGGAGTAGAAGCTGAGAAATTTAAATACATTTTCCTTAGTAGAAGTTCTTAAAACATAGCACTTTTGCATTCTTTTTGACTCAACATGTTTATGCAGCCATCTCCAAGCATGCATCTTTTTTCCTCCTCAGGTGTCACCGATACTGTCATATTTTGTAGATATGCTAAAATTTGTTGTGTTATCCTGTCAGTGAGCAGTTGCATGGCTTCACACCTGGTTGCAGTTGCAGGCTTCACACCTGGTGAAGCCTCTAGCAACTTTGACCTCAGCATCTTTGGATGAGGCCAGTAATTGTATTAAAAATCAGTGTTTTTGTAAGGTTTTGTCTGCAGTGTCAGTCGATTTGAGTCTATGCTCTGGTACAGTTTCAGCATTGAAGCACGAACTCAGGCATGCATTTAACCTGTGGTCTTTGAGGAGAAGAGCTGAAGTGCTCAATGCCCTGGTAATCCTTTATGCATTTTGAAGAGGCTTGGCACAGTAATGCCAACTATTATCTCCTAGTGAGCTAGCATGTACCTTCTACACAGCTCTTCTCAAACTATTTCCAATCTAAGAGCCAAGAGGACTGATGAAAAACACATGATCGTTAGAGCTTGAAGTGTTTAAGGAAACTTCTGAGCACACTGTGCATCCTTTAATGAGACATTGTTGTCAGTCTGTGGTTTTTCAAGGTTCCCTTCTTCCAGAAAGATGAATGACATGGTAGGCTTGAAAATAGTCAAAAGTATTGGCAAATAGCAGGTCTACTCCTATGCCTACCCTTATGTATCATTACCCAAATTTCCGTTCTCAGTTCAATGCTACCTATAATCCATGTAACTTAAGCATCTGATGGCCATTAATTGTTTTCCTTTTGAAGCACGCAGTTGTATTTGCAGCATTAAATTGAACTTATGTGCTGAAATGTTTGGAGGCAGACCTACAATGAGTACCTCCAGAGGATATGGACCAGTGTCATGAGAGTATCAATGCACAAAGAGTTCCTTTGTACCAGAAACCAAATGGTTTTGAATCATGTTGTGAACCACAGGCACAATTTTCAGTAAGGTTTGGCTTACCAAACATGAGGTCACTTGTTTTTTTTCTTCCCATAAGAATCATTTCTGGAATTCAGCTCACGTTTTGAGTACAAAGATAGAGGTAATGTTTTCTTTTGGACATTTCATTACATTGTAGAGATTATTTTATATTTCCTTCTTCTTCCCTTCCTTCCCTTCCCTTCCTTACTTCCTTCCTTTATATTTGCCAATAGGAACTTTTATCTGAAATTTCTTTCTCTGGTATTTTTTCTAATCCAGTGTAGCATGAGAATCTTGGGAGTTTAGTCCAGGAAGTGTGTTTTTTTTTTTTTTTTTTTTTTTTTCCTGATTTCCTTTCTTTCTGTCATGCTGACTGCAAATTCTAGTAAAGTAGCTTCAGTCTTGAGTCCTGATCCTGTCAGCAGAGGTTTGCTGGAGGAGTAAAGCCTAATACAAGTGTTTTATTTGTAGCTGTAGCGTAGATGGAAATTTGAGTTATAACTCTTTGTATTTTATGATCTCCTTTTGGCGTGAAGTTTAATAATAACTATTAATGATAAGGTATATTCTTACTTTTCTTAGCTATATCTGACTTATTCTTGCTTATACTGTGTTAGGCTCCTACAACTACACACTTATTCTCAGAGAAAAAAGCCAGCCAGCTAATCATTCTTGCTGCAGGGAAACTCTATTTCACAGAAAGCATTGATGGAAAAGTCCATGTACTTGAGTCTTAGCCATCATGTAAAACGTGTTTGTTTTGTTCATGCTCAGGTGTTTGTGTCCTTTCTTTTAAGGCAGAGATAAAGTTTCTGAGCAGACTCAAAATGCATGTTCGAATTTATATTTCTGTGGTATTCAGTTGAAGTCTGAACTTCTATTTTTGTTATGTATTGCAGTCCTTTAGCCTGTGAATGTTACTGCCTTGACAAGGGAAAAGGGGAAGCAGAGGAAATGAGATCTTGTGCTGACACTTAAATTAAAAATGTGAGCTCTAGATGAAATGGTGCAGTAAGCACCTTTGCAAAGGAGTTGAGAAATCTAAATGCCTTGATACATTGGGAATGGAAATACTGTGCTGAAATGAGACTTGAGTAGTTCTGTGTGACTTGAGATGCCACTGGAGGTTTTTTCAGCTTGTAAAAAGAGCAGAAAAAATGAAGAGAAAGCATTGATTTCACCATTTGAGAAAAATCTATCAAAAATATTATTTTTGTGTGGGGTTACCCAGGGGCTAGTCGGTGAACTACTGCAGTACTTTCTTCAGTTCTGGGACTGTCACTTACACTTGGCTTTTACAGTGAAAACGTGTGACCAGAGTGGCTATTCTGGTAGTCTTACACATAGTTCAGAATAAATGCCAATATGAAGGGCTATCTGTGTGCATCAGTACAACCCTGGACTCAGTTTGGACCTGTATGTAGTAAGACATTGTTAATGATTAGAGACAGAAAGTGATCAGAAGTTTCCCAACAGAAATGTTGCTTCTTTCTCAGTAGTGAAACCTGTACCAAAACTGACTGTACGATAGAGAAAGGGATTGCCATCTCTTGCTCTAACAGTGGAGGATATAAGTGTGGGGCAAGGATTTAATTTTATAGTGAAAAGTATAAACACCTATTTTGAGATACCCATGAAAAAAGCAAAATCAGCCTTTAATAACTGAAGCAGGGATGTATAGTGTCTGTGGTTGCTTGGCAATGTGTGCTAGTTCGGTGTGCCCAGCAGAAAAGGTCTGGGCTAAGGCCCAAAAGTTCACTTATAGGAAAACAAAGCTTTTGTGAACTCTCATAAAGACCGCTCATACTCCAGGTTCACTGCTCTGTAAAAGTGAACTGAGTACCAGGGTATGAGAATGTACTGTGAATTTGGAAAGTTGGAGGCACTTCTTTCTACAGCCAATTATCATTCTTGATTTCTTTTAGACTTCTCTGGTTCATTCCTATAACTTGTCAGAAATACAAAGTAATTCATTTCTGTCTTAAAGGTAGTTGATAAGAGCTGTCTAAAAAACCTGTCAGTGTGAAATGCCTATCATTAGTGTTATGTCAGCCTGTTTCCAAGCCTTGTCAATACAATTTCTGCTATTTTGCTAACAACACTTATGCTTAAAGACAAGAGCATAATGACTAGCTACTGTGTGGTCATGATTAAAAGTCCCCAGAGGAAAAGTTCTTCTGTTTTATTAAGCAGTGATGTTCACAGCAGGGATGGAATGCTTTCTTGTCTTCTTTATTTCATCTTTTTTTTTTTAATGTTGGCAGGTGTAATACAGCTTTTTAATTCTATTTTAGAAGCAGGTCTGTAGCACACTTAAGAAAATATTAAAGGTCAAGCACAGATGTGTTGTAACATTATTTTATGTCATAATTTTAATTTGAAGCATATGTATGTTCCTCAGTTGGAAATAATGTAAGTTAAAACTGAAAAGTAGCAAATTGACATCTTACCTCCTGAATTTCATTTCAAAGATCACCTAAAATATAGCAATATAAACCAAAATGGACTGCTAATTCATGACAAAACTTTAAATAAATAAATAAATAAAGCTAACAATTACACTGATATTTCACTTCCTGGATTGAAAAATTGAATTGCGAGCTCATAGCTCCCTTGAGTGTTTGGAAAGAGAATAGCAGCTCTTAATAATAGAGCACTTTCCTGTGAGAGGGGCACGTTCATGTCATTAGCGTTTTTCTGGCAAATTTTCAACAACCAGCAGCAAAAGTTTTCATTGATTGCCTCCTACTGTAAGGAGGTAATGATACTGCTGTCTCTTTCTTTCATGAACTGCATGAATTGGAGAAAACGAGGGAAGCTAGTGATACAAGATATGGATAAAACACAATTCAGGCTGAGCTATTTCCCGTGTCAATGTATAAGGTCTAGCAGGATAATTTTTACACATCTGTGCTAAATATAGAAAATAGCTTTTCCAATGCAACAGTGGGGAATCCAAAGTAAAAAATTGATTAAGGTGCAGTAAAGTTGTTCACCTTTTAGAAAATAAGAAGGTGATGCATACACCCGTTCTCTGAAAATCAGACCCCTTTTTACCAATGCTGAGGTAGAGAAGCCACTATTGTTGATCCACTTCAGAAGAATTAGGCATTATGTAGTTATCCCAAAGCCGTACTGTTACCATCTGGTCAAGTTACCACTTGTTAATAGTGATTGAGTGATGATGAGGCAAAAAAGCTATCTGTGAGTTTTACGTATTTCGCTTGACTGTACTTACCCTATGAAGATGCTTAGGAGTAGGAAATAGAGGTGTTTGTGGTCATTAGCAGCTGAATTGCACTGAAATGTCGAAGTGAACCCTAATGCCTTGACTCCATCTATTCATAGTTGACAGGAAGGCTTGCATTCATTTTGATGATGCAGAATCAAGTGCAGCTGGAGGAAAGGAAATGGGGAAACTTGAGATAAAGTGGTAATGCAGCTCAGGAGTTCGTGCATATACAAATCTTTGTCATAAATCAATAGTTATTTTCGTTTTTTCATGACTTGGGATTGTGAAAATTTACTATTTTTTGTATTTATTAAAGAAGCAGCAGTGATCTGAATCCTTGATGCAGGAAATGCATTGTGATACTGATGTGATTTTGACTAAAATAATTAATTTAAGCTTATTTGGTTTATTTTCAATGATCCTTTCATCTTATCAAGTATGCTGAACAATTTCTATGGATGAGATTGTCTTGCGATTTATTTGTATTTCTTGCATGTATTTAGTTTTTAGTACATTGTTCTCCAAATGAGTGCTATAGTATTTACTCTGCATATGAGCTCAGCATTTATGGAGCAAATATATGAGAAAGCTAATTGGAATGTAACAACAATTTAGAGCAGTCGTATGTCACTACATTATTAATTAAGGATTTTATGTTTGAGATTTACATCTTGTGTGCCGTTTTTAGCACAGAACAGTGATCCATACATCACGTCTTCTCTAGCTTCTCAAGCATCACAACCTCCTCATATATGTCATGTATAAACACATTCTGGAACTCACCTAGAGAGTACATATGGAGGGTGAATAGGAAAATTAATCTTTATTTTTGAAAATTGTAAATAAAACAGCAGACTGAGTCCACCTTCTTATCTTGCCATTTCTTAAAATATGCTGTAGAATAATTCCACATGCAAGAAGTGTGAGCACCATGAATGAACCTGGGATGTATTGGGTTGTTGGGGTCCACTGAAACTAGTAAAAGCAAAGAAAATTACAAAAAAAAAAAAAAGGAAAGAAATGGTGTACCAAAGTATTGGTGCTTGCAGAATCTGTCTTTGAAGGAGTGAGAGTGTGATGGCATTGCAACACGTATTCTCAGTTTTGCCTTTCTTCTTGATAATCTCAAGATAAATAAATCCATGTACTATAGAAAAAAGAGAACCATTTAAGATGAAGAACTTCTGATTGCTTGTAAGATATCTTATTTGTCTGTCCTGAGTGGTGCTGGCTTGGCCACTTTTGTAGCCACTTCCTGCTCTAGGGAAGGTAAGTCACGAACCATTACTGTTCCAACACATGGGTTTTAAAGCAGCAACAACAACAAAAAACAAACAACAGTACTTAGTGTTGTACAAGATTGGTTCTGGTGATAAGGAAGTACTTAAAGTAATCTTAGTAGAGATGCCTCCTTGTTTCTGATGCTTGAAACCTTTGTATACCTCCCATGATTGAAACAGTTTTTAAAAAAACTATTTATCTTCTTAGTGTTTTTTTATTTTTCTTTTTTCTTCAGGGTTTCACTGAATAAGGTGCTATTCAGTTACTAAAAACTGATTTGCATTATTTCATGCAAAAAAAAAGAAAAATAATTTCTTAAAATAATTTAAAATAGCCTCCCATATTTAAGTTAGAAAAGGCTACATAGCTTTTGCATGGGGATACGATTTGAACTTGGTGTTAATCCTGTTTCTTTTATTGTTTGTATAATTATTAGACACTTAGATGCTACTTCAGGATCAGGTAATACAAGAAATAATGTCTTGGCATTATGGATTTGTGGATCAATATTTCTTTTATGTTTACAATTGTAAGCTTTGTGATCCTGCAGATGACTGCTGAGCTGTATGGAAAGACTTTTATAGGGACATTGTAGTGCAACTGTTTTTTCCTTTGGCGTCTGTGTGTAGTAACAGACCGAGACACCTCTAGGTAGTTCTGCAAATTGTTCTAGCTGAACAATGTAAAAAAAAAAGGGGGGGGAGGGGAGCTGAAAATATACCTCTGTGTACTTGTGTATATTTTCAAAAATTCATAATCTAACAAATATTTTCTTTAGGATCTTATTATAATCTTGATACACATATATCTATGTATGTATGCACATACACTCTACCTTCACAGGCAGTGAGTATTTTTACCTGTCACCTTCTGTAAGCAAAGCCAAACAAAGACCCAAGTTTTGAAGCTTTTAGCATGGGAAGTCTTCGTAAGATCTTCTCTGCAGTGCTCTTGAACTCAGGATTAGTTGACAAAGTAAAATACAGAGAAGACATTGGATATACAAATGTATATAACAAGACAAATTGTGCCCATACAGAACTGAAATGAAATGGTATAAAAATGAAAGTCATCTTCATTTTTTATACTGCAGTGTAAATGCATCCCGATGGAAATAAATTTTATTAACTATTTATTAATGTAACTGGTGCTGCAATACAACCATCAGTTTCTTTGTCTTATATTTCAGCTTTATACACATACTGAGCCAAATTATATCCAGTTATTCTCAAGCAATTAAGCCACATTAAAAAATGCATTATTATTTAATCACATAAATAATGAGGAGTGACAGAATCATGATCTGAGGAATTTGCAGGAACCCTGCAATCTCTTACAGAAGCTTTTTGTGCATGTTTGTTTCTATGAAGAATTGTTTAAGTTTTAGTATCGCTGGTGTTTAGATCAATGCAGCATCAAAAACTTGCTTTCTTGCTAAAGTAAATAATAACAAACCATAAGAAAGCAGGAGAAAATATGTTTTGTTTTATGTTTCTGACAAGGAAATGTAGGCATGGGTTTGACCTCAGTCTGAAGTGGACATCAGAGAACTTGTAGAACTTTAGAGAGTCGCAGTCCTACTTTCTGAAAAATACACATTTGTCAGTCTTGGATTGAGGCAAAAATCAAAATCTTGACAATTCTCAGAAATTCAGTTGGAATGGTTTTCTTTTTGACAAATTTAGGGTCAGTCTTTGTCCTGACTTTTTATATTCAAAATACCTGATGCTGTAAGGAACCATTCTTCTTGTCAGATACATCTGTTGGCTTTTGGCAGATTTACCTTACCTTGTAGAATTCTTATTTTCCTTACTGGTAGGTTAATACGGGTGGTCAACTGAGGTTTTCTATCTGATATTTGTATCTACATAATTTCTATGTTTTCAATCCAAAAAACAGGTTTGTTTTCAGTATGAGCATGGGAATTTGGTGAGGAAAATCACCCAAGAGGCCATTAACTTAGAGCAGACCAGTTTTTCAGGTCTGGAATATATTCTGGTTAAGTATTGTTTCTGTTTGCCATCACTTTGCAAGGACCTGCTCCCTCTGGAGGTATCGTATTCTGTAAAACGCATGTATTCCACTGAAACTGCTGCCATTTAAATTCGTGCTGTCCTTCTGTAGCAATTGTGCTACAAATAAATGCACACAACAGGTGAAACAGCAATTACGCAGCTTTGTAAAATGTGAATATACTTTCAGAATATTGTGCATGAAGCTCTACAGCAATCCTTACCCAGTCCACTCTAACCTAGGATCCGGAAGAGCAGCTTTACAAAGCAGGAATTCATTTCATTTTCACTTTAAAAGAGTTTCCTGTGTTCACGGGTTCACATCACATCTGTTACAATTTCTGTAATGATTAGCTTAAAATAACATACCTAAAAATAAATAACGTCATGCCGCTGAGCTGCATTAATGGCTTGCTAGTTAATTGTTTGTCAGTTCTCCCATTTGTCATTGTTTTGGTGACTCTCAAATGTACTGCAATTTATACTGAGGGCGATAACACTGCAGCCTAAACTCAGTGAAGCAAGGGCAGAATTTGACTGTACTTTTCTGTATAATACCAGGCAAATATTTTAATAATTGTGCAACATAGTCTCCCTTGAGTGGTGGCTGCATGCCTGGCAGGGTCGGGGGGCTCACCCTGACACCTGGCTGCACAGGCGCGTGGAGGGCTTGCAGGGGCAGCCACTGCTGCTGTGTCCCCTTCTGGCTCTGGGGAGACCAGCAAGCAGTGAGCGCACCGAGCTCTTCCCCATGCGCCTCAGTTTCTGGCACTGAGACTCTTGCCCTGGCTTAAAAAAGAAAGCTGTTAGCTTGTGCTCTGGCATGAGCTGCAGATGTTAGCTGAGCTCCTGAGATGCTCCTTGTTGGCTGGTTCCTCTCAGAGGTGTTCCAACAGTTTTGCAGGGTGCTTTGTTTTATTATTTATTATTATTATTTAACAAAACATTGTTATGTTTTGCCCTGGTGAATATTTTCTCTGAGCAGTTAACCTTTGGTGATGTGTCACACAGTCTATTGGAAATAATTCTTCTCCTGTGATTACCTTTTAAATGAGTCCCAGTGCAGTGATGGATAGTGCAATGAGGAGTTCTTCATTTAAAACCCTGCTGCAGAACCAGAGGAAAGGTTGGAGCAATTCCCTGCTTAAAGGTGGAGATTGTTCTCTCTGTTAAACCATCTCTGGCTGAAGAGCCATTCATCTAAATGCTAGCGGGAGCATTTTTATTCGTGTGGGATTGATCAGCCTCTGTTAAATGGCACATAGTGTCCTGCATACCTTGCCCAGGATATGCAGTCCACATAGTGTTGTTTTTAGCCATTTTGTTTCATACTATCCTTCCATTCAGTGAAAGTGTTTTGTTTTTTTCTAAATGACTGACTTTTTGGATTATTAGAGTGAGTTTACTACTTAATTCTGTAGTGGTTGGAATGGTGTTAAGTGGGTGAATCCTTTAATTTAAAATGTACAAGCACATTGCTGTTCTCGTTCTCTGATGTATCAAACATTGGGTATATTAATTCTGGTAATGGAACATAATGGCTGCTCATCAGAAGTAAAGGAACACAAAACTAACCTTGCCAGATAATTGCTTGTTGAAATCTGATGCTGTGCAACAAATGGGGGATTATTAGCAGCAGACTCCTATGTTTGTCTTCTACATCATTATCTCCTATGCGTTACAATGATAGGGCTATCATTACATTGAAAACATACCTTTTTTCTTTGACATGAATGTTAATTTTTGATGAGGGATTTTCATTGCATGAAGTCTGTTCCATTCATAATAAATTCATGTTGTCCTCCAAAATTCTGGGGAACTCCGACCAAACTTTGTCAAGACACATATTGTATAGGTGTCTATTACTTGCTGAGTGAAAAACAACCCTCGTTCCATTTCCGCTTTGCTGATTTACTTTTTTCATTATGTTTTCTTAAGGACACAAACTAGTGCTTGTGTTCTAAGTGTCTGTTAATCCAGCAGACACAGTGAGATTGTGAAGGTTTTCATTCAGCAGAAAACATACAAGCTTCCATATGGACTTGAGATGGTTTTTCAGTTGCCTAAGTATGTCCTTTCCCAGAGCAATGCTTCTAAGGGGGATAATTCACTTCAAAACATGTCATCCAAGGTTAGCAGTTTTACCCTGAAATATGGTTGTAAACATTGTTTGGGAGACTTTCACACTGAAGACTTCATATTTACTAATTAAAAGAGGTTTATGCCTCCTCATTTTGTGACTAAATATTATGTTTTTCCTCCTCATGGTTGATAATAGTATAATGTTGCTATATTCAGTGTTCATAGTTTTCATCAAGAGTTGTCCACTTACGCTACTCAAGTATACAGTGGGAGGCATAAAAAAATTAAAAACATGCAAAGCTTTCTGCAGCAGATTTTGTACAAAACCCAAGAACAACAAAAACAACAAAAAGAAAACCACACAATGTGTTTCCAAAAAGTCATCATTCACCTAATCATTTGTGATGGGAAAAAAAAGCCACATGAAAAATTGTGTTATTTCAAAAGCTCTGTTTACATCAAGGCTTCAAAGTGTACATAATCACATTTCTCCACTCTCAATTTTATCTGCTTTCTCTCCTTAAACTTCAAAAATGCTGTCATAACTCTATCTATTTCCTGTAGGAGCTATTAGTCAGTAGCATTACATCCGCTTAAACGCGATCGCTTTTCTCATCTGTATGTTACTGATACGCTATTATCATGTTATATTGCTCATGCATCAGAGATTGCCATGTTTTCTGCACCGACTGCAGAACAGCGACCAGATGCAGCATTGTGTTAGCAAAAATGTTCAGACATACTGAAACATTCCAATAATTCTCTCTCTCTCTCCTACACACAGAATGTTACTCATATATGTTACAGAGCAAAACCTTCCCGTGGTGTATTTCAAGGTTATGATGTGAAATGTTTCTCTGCTTTTAATTCCTAAGCAAAAGCACTTTAACCATCAGTTTTGAGCCTAGCCATCTAAATTCACCTTTGTTTAAATGGCAGATTCAATAAAAATTCCATCTGGCTTCCATAGGAAGCTTGCACAAATTCTTTGGAGTCGATTTCTTCTCAGGGCACAAGGTACTGGGGCCAGGATCAGAACCTCTTCCTCTTGTAGTGTACTTGCCAGATGGCAAATTGATTGAATCTGGTTTTAACTTGCTAGGGTTTAAGGGAATGAACACTGCTCAGAGAAGTGGGTGCTACGTTTCTGCCTCAAAAGTCTCTTTCAAAATCACCCCCCAAAGATTTATATGCAGAGCATAGCTGGGACCTGGGCAGTCTGTCGCATTCCTCTCATCTCTTCCAGTGCTTGAAATGGAATTAGAAAGTGGAACAAACCACTTTACAAAATCCCAGTAATTTCAAGATCAGCAGCGCTGGATGAATACAATAACAGCAACATGGCTAAATCAAATTCGTAACTTCCTTTTTTTTTTTTTTTTTTTTTTTTTTTTTAAGTTTCTACACGGCTGTAAAGTCTTTTCACTTGAATTACCTTTTCTCAAAGTAAAGCATGATAGTGTTTAAGATCCACTGGTGTCACTTAAAACTATCCTAAGGTCTTGCCCTGAATGTAGAAACGTGCTCCGGACTGAAAACTAACACTTCTGGTAGAATTCCGTTTCTTCAGCTTTCAGGTTTGAATCAGGGAGAAAAACAATCATGCTTCTACTTAGTAAGGTGGCAGCAAGTTTCTTGAAGTGTTTTTTATATTCGTGAAAAAAGTCAATTTAATCACTGATGCAAATTTTGAAATATTTTATGACAGAATCCTTTCTTTTCAAAATACAAAGCACTGCTTTGCATTTCTGTTACCTACAGAGAAATCAGATTTATATTACAGGATTTTTTCCCTATTTTTCTGAGAATGGAGATGACTGATCCTGTGAACACACACCAAAGAATTTTAAGGAGTCTGCAGAATAAATACTTTACTTTTTTTTTTCTTTTTTTGTGAATGCCAAGCAGTCAGGATGCTGAGGTGTACTTACATACAAAGTTTTAGACGTTTAAGTCTGTAATAATTATTAAGGTACTTTAAGTTAAACATGAGTGTGTACACACTGGCATGTAGTGTAGACGCAGATGTGAAAAGCAAAGCCAGCAGTACCAACAATCTGATGCTTGCACTGTCAATGTTGCAGAGGTTTTTATGTTGGACCCGCTCTCATCTGGCTCCAGCAGCTGAGTGTGGCTGGAGGAATCAAGTTCAGGTGCTCCAAGACAGTTCTATGAGAAGAGCCAGAGCCACGTGAGTGGGTCTTTTCTGGGATTCACTTCAAAAGCTTCAATGTGATCCAAATGCTTGTTCCAGTGTAACTGTTCTCTATTTTGTGCACCAGTGGTTGCAGGACTCTGTGTGCACGCATCTTGGTGAAGGCTCTTTACCTGCTGTTAAGTCCACATTTAGTATATAGACAGTCAAGATTACCTTATCTGTGTGCTTGTACAGATTAAGATGCTCCTTTAAGGTGAGGAAATAATTGCAACTGTTCTTCCTTTTTTTGTCCAGTTTTACACATTTACGGATCAATACTGCTTATATATACTCTCCTTTTTATATATTCCTTTTATTGGAGATGCTTTTCTGCCTCTGCTACAGTGCTAGTCCTTGCACCACGCAATGTTTGTGATACACCTTCCTCACTCACATTAGAATTGTTCACCTCAGTTGTAGAAATAAGGAAATAAAATTCCTTCATCTTGTTGCTAATTCTTTATAAGCCTATAACTGTATAAATTTTCATAACTGTAGAATCACGATCCTATAGAAAATACCTCAAAGAAATCTATTCATTTGGACTGGGGCTGGGCTTGCTATTTGGGTATCACCTTATCCCTCTCATTAATGAACCTGTTTGCATAGGAATTTTAGTGGTACAGATTGCCCATCCTTTCCTGTACTCAAGAAGACCGAGAGAGACAGCAACACTGGAAGAGATTTGAAATATATTAAGAAGGTTCAGGAATCCAACTTGAAAAAAGGTAGTGATGGGGCCAGAATCAGAAGTAATTGAATGATAAATTATAAATTAATTGGTAAATTCCAGATAGGGGGCTTCAGGTATCACTGGTTAAACTGCTGTTCTAAAACTCTCACAAAATTATTGTTGGCTTTTCTTTGAATTAATTACTTTGGAGCAAATTCATCTACTGCATCATTTTACCACTTTATTCAAATACTGCAAAGTATATGTAGAATGACTAATGGGGTCCTGTAAATCACATGGAGGTAATTGCATCCAGGCATACTGATGTCATGAAGCATTGCAAGGTAGAGTGGTTTCTGTGGTATTTCCAAATGAAATTAGAAGTCTCTTATTTGCACTTTGTTTGTGGTCCTTTTCATTCAGTAGAATACTATATGGGTCTGATAATAATATAAAATAAGTAAGTGCTCCAGCCTGATGGTGTTTTGAAGATGTTTTGGCTTTATATTCACAATTTTACTGCTGTTACCATTATTTCCATTTGTATCTGGCTTGATTTTAGCTAAGATAGTCTTGTATTTGTACCATATGGAGATTGTTATTATTTTGATTTGTTCAGCAGATGTGTGAGCCTTTCATATGCCTTACTCTTTATCAAATCACGTTAGATGCTGCAAAAATTCTGTAAAGTGCAAGTGTTCTGTTGTATGGGAGCAAGTACAGGCTGTCAGTGAAGATGAAGGACAAGGGTGACAGGTCCAGTATTTCAGTGCACATGAGTATTACTGTTTACAGAAGATACAGGTGGGAAATCTTTGAGATTAATTCCATCACTGGTCTGTGCAACCAAAGAAGATACTAGCCCTCTTTCAGCCAGCTGCAGTGGATAATACAGTTGTTAGCCTGTTTCTTGTATTTCCAAAAATCTCAACTCAACCTTACTTATTTTTAACATAACAGAGCTTTTTTTTTTTTTTTTTTTTTTTTTTTTTTTTTAAGAATTTGCAGTAGTCCTGTTTGATGACCATTACACAACTCAGAGCTTTGTCAGGTTTTTTAGTGTTTCTGACACCTCAGCAGAGAGTGCTTATGCCATGCTTTTAATGCTTATTTTTAATGATTGTCCACTCAATGTGTATCACCCCTTCTACTGCGATCAGCTTTGCAAGCTGTACAGTTGGAACGGAGCCGTAGGAGAGGGGTGGAGAAGCCATTGCAAAATGATCTGGTAAAAATGATACCAGCTGAAGAAACAGGCATCAAGGGCAGCTGAGTCCCGCTACATACTAATGTCTATAATGTGTCAGAGGAAAAAAAATGGGAGAAGAATCAGTCAGTCACATTCATTGTATTACAAATAGGTGTATGCTTGCCTCCCCTGTTCAGGCAAGTCAGTTCTGAGCTTTCCTATTGGCAATATTTAAGTACTTATATAATTTCCATGTTAGTTTTCTTTAAACAAATTCTATTTTCTGTGGGGAAAGTATCATGCTGGCCTTTTTAGAAAGGTGCCAGAAAAGGACTTTCAGGTAAGAAAGGTTCTATGCAATCTGAGGAAAGGTTTGAAAGCCACTGATACATTTCTGTGTTTTCTCTCAGCAGAAAGTGTTTAGTTTTTTTACTGCATGTGTGATTTCATCAGAGGTTTTTTCCTTCTCTGAATATCATCTGTGAGATAATGGAAGAAGAGATGAGAGCTACAGATATGAACTTAAGTAAAACCTGGCAAGCAGAGCTTCATCAAGTGTTCTGCCTAAGCTCGGCCATGTTTACAGAAAGGCAGTTTTGCTTTGAAAAAGTAGATGACTTTGTAATTTGAATATAACCACTAAAAACCTGTAGTTTATGTCCCTGGCTTGAGTGCAACAAAACTAGACTGATTTACACCAGATGAGGTTTTTCTCATATTTTTAATGCTGCTCTAATCCTTAGAAAATGAAGCTTTCAATTCTTCGGAAATGCATCTCTTAAGAAAATGCCAATGCAAAAATCCTTTCACTTTGAGTAACTTTCTTGTTGTGTTCCTTCCTTTGCAGCTTCCTTTGGTTTGTACTTCCCCAGGAAAGAGTACTCAGAGAACGTCTACATTGATCAGCCAGCAGGTACACCGCTCCTGCGCATCCATGCCTTGAGGGATTCACACGGAGAAGCGGCTCACTTTCATCTGTGCCAGAATCTTGTCATTTCTCGAGCAAGATCCCATGAAAATCATTGGTTTCAAATTAGAGAAAAAACAGGACTTCTCTACCTCAGCAGGAGCATAGATAGAGAAGACTTTAACATGCTGTGTAAGTACAAGACTAGCTTTCCTTGTTGAAGTATCTGTTGTTAAAGGAGTTTGTTTGGATCATTAGATCTATCAATCAGCCTATGAGCACAGAATTTGAGGAAAAAACACATACCTTTTAAAAATGAGGAACCAGAACCAACAAAACCCACAGCAAATGCAAGAACATGCATACTAAATCAAATGGTAACCTGAGACGGATCCAGTTGCTTTCGCTGCATGCTCCAATACAGCAGGAATGTTGGACTACATCAAATCACTTTTCTGCATTTCACATCTGCAATAACTCCCGGTTTTACACTGAGATTTGCAGCTTGTTCAATTACTGCTGCAAATTGAGTCAATTCCACTTTGTCAGTGTTGGGTGTTTAGTGTCCAGACCGATGCAGTTAGTTTACTTCTAACTCTCATATAAACAGCCCTCAAAGTCTTGTAATTGGATTCACAAAGTTAATTTGCATGTAACACCAAATAGTTCTTGGAAGAAGGAGTTTTGCGTACCTCTCTTTCTCTCGAGATCTGGTTTAGTTTAGAAGCCTATTGTTGAACTATAGAAATGAGTTATCCTAGGTTTTTCCTTTTCTTTTATGTTCTAGCAGTAAATTGGTTTTGGTGATTTTGATCTGTGAGGAAATTAGATATCATTAGATGGTGGAGGAGGAAATGAGTGAGGAGCTAATGGCCAATTGCTGTAACCACTTGCAGAAATTCTGCTGTTGGAGAATCTGTAGTAATTGTCAAGTTTAAGGGCCATATATTGACACTACCCTTTGATTTGGGTGCCTTGATGTTTAAATGTTCAACATCAGGCACTTACTGTTTTATTTTTTTTCATGCTTATTGCTTGTTTTCTTACCCATTTTCACAGCATTGTTGGTACTTGGTGTTCATGAATACCAGATAGCTGTTTGTAACTGAGCAAGGGAAGAATAGCTATCCAGAACTGGAGTGTCTTGGGGTTTCTTGTTTTGTTTACATTATAGTGACCTATAGACTCTTTTCAAGTAAATTAGTTCTGTCACAGATACTGTCATTCTGTCTGTAGTCAAACAGTGGTAATCAAAATAATTAAAGATTAAGGGTCTGTTTGTAGATGTCATGGGTTAATTTTAATTTCAGTTATCTTTTGACCAGCTCTTTCTATTTCAGAACGATGAAGCAGATTGTCCTCTAAACATAAGCAAATTGATCCATATCCTCAGCTGGTATAAATTCACAAAACACTGTTATTTAAATGACAGTTAGTAGTTGTGCATCTGTCCTCAATATTTATTACCATTTTGCACACTCTTTTTCCCTACTGCAGCCCCACTCTGCTCTAGTCCCTTTGAAAACAGTCCCATCATAAAGCTGATTACTAGTAGTGGCTTACTGTATGTCAGTGTCTTACAGGCAGAACCACTGATACCATTCAGTGATATTCTATATAATAAAAACGGGTAGTAACACCTATAGGTTTCTGGCTCTCTAGAGTTATTAGGATCAAAATTTAAGATTGTTGAACCAGCAGATTATATATTCAATAATTTTTCTGTTACATAATAGAACTATGTGGTTGTTTGTGGAATAATGGGCTAGAACATTAAAAAGTGTAAAAGAAACAGCTTGTCATCTGTAAAATATTTCTTCTGGTGTATTTTTTCTGAAGCTGTAGGAAACTGGATGACATTATCAAAAGTGATGCTGTATGTCTTCCTTTCATCCCACCCTTTCCAAGAGAAGGAATGTGACTCTGCTACTCGTACGACAGTTGTCCTCTCCTTGATCAATGCAACTGCACCAGCTTGCAGTTCACTGACAGCAAGGCAGCTTTGCTTCACGGAAATGGATCTCTCCTTTCACATCAAGGAGAATAAACCACCTGGCACATTTCATCAGCTCCAGTTACCCTCAGTTCATCATCTGTGTCAGAATCTCAGCGTTTCCTACAAACTGCTGGCAGGTAAAACTGGAACTGAATCTTTCGGGTGCCAGCAATAAAGGCAAACCACTGCACTGTTAAAATCTCTCTCGTAGCAGATCTGCTAGGTTGATTCTCTAAAGGAAATTCCCTTGCAAATGTGATCTGAGCCTGAGCATTTTGCCTTTACATTATAAAGAAAGGATGGGAAGGAGGACTGACTCCTTCCCTAAGGAAAAGATTGGTTTTAGAAGTTTTCACCTGGTAAAAGCAGATTTGAAATATGCTGAGCTTTAAATTGTGCTTCTTCTAGAGTGTAGGATCTTCCATGTTTTCTGTCTACCCTAATATAGCTCCACAACTTTCTTCTCTTTCACTTCTGACTCTGCCTTTTATCATGCAGTCAAAATGTCCAAATAGATTACTGGAATGTAAAAGAATATTGCAGAAGAAAATAATCAGATTCCTATAATGGGAAGTGATTGTCCCCGTTTATACTGTGGCTATGTTTTTCAGCCGAAGGTATGCCCTTTCGATATAATGAGAACACCACCGGCGTGAGCGTGACACAGCGCCTAGATCGAGAAGAGAGAGAGAGATACGAGCTGATTGCCAAATGTACCGTGAGAGAGGGCTTCAGGGAAATGCAGGTTGAGGTGCCTTTCCTGGTAAATGTGTTAGATGAAGATGACTCTCCTCCCTTCCTTCCTAATGGCACTGATACTGCAGATGCTGTCGTGGAGTTCAACAGAAAAGAGGTAATATTCTCCTTGATCTGGTCTCTGAAGAAGGAGCACAGTGGTTGTAGGCAGGGTTATTGGTATCAAGCACATGGTCACACCATGCTCTTCAGAGCTGTGATTGTAAAATGGTGATTTTGAAGAATTCTTCCATACCTCCTTTGTTATATCTTATTCAGACCCCAAAATAACAACAGTTTGGGTCAGGAAAGAGCAATGTAAACAAACATGAGCAATTTGTGAGGTCAAGATGGGCCGTTGCCAAGACTGTGGTTGGAGTTATTGTATCTTTCCATATAGAGCTCTACGCTGTATTTGTTACAGGGTTGTTTCCACGTGACTGAAATTGAGTTTTGTTAGATGTGAGAATCCAAACAAGATAGAAGAAACAAATTCAGAAAAGTTATTAGGATGCTGTACCAGTGTCAAAAAGTGAGGAGAAGTGCTCATCTTCTGCAGTGTTGATTCTGTCCCTGCAGACAAACTTTGCACTTGCAAAGGTGCTAATGTTTCCGGTTTAGGCTGTTAAAGGAGAGTGCCAGGATTTTGCTTTAATGGTCTCCTCCCAGTTCTCTTTTACCGTGCCAAGGTGATCTTTCAAATGGACTGAATCCGTGGATGTCTTTGTGTGTGCCCATTGCTTCAGTAGAGAAGAGTACAAATGGGCTTTTGTCTCTTCCAGTTGGAAAACTTAATACATCGATTATATAGATAAGGCACTTCTTTATGGGCCTAAATGATGCATCTGTCATGACAGGACTTCTGTTTCAGAACAGCAACCTTATTTTCTTGCAGTCAGATTTCCCTTCAAAGTATGTTTTGCTCATGTTTGTGTTTGGAAGGGAAAAGAGTGATTTGGGGAGTTTGCTGCCACCTCCAGACTACAGCAAGGATTGACAACACACCACGTTTGCCTGGACATAGCGCAATACCTTTTCATGTTTTTGGAAGAATTCTGTATTTGTTTCGCTTAGCTCTGGATGAAAAAGGGCAAGGTCTCATAAAAATGTTCTATAAATTGAAATATTATTTTTGAAATTATGCGCCTGCAAAGCATGCAGAATGTGGTGAGTTTCCCTGTGAGTTTGTAGTAGAAAGACAACTATTATGTTTGGAAACTGTCAATCTTTTCTAGCAACTAAATGAGCTTGAAATAACAGCATTGCTAATAAAGAATCTTAAAGGTCGTGTGCATTTAGTGTCCGGGTAGAAAACAGCGATCTAGTAAGCTAAGCAGAAGACAGACAATTCAGGCCACTTCTTTCAAGTGAAGCTTGACCAGAGTGAATTTCCTTGTCATTCAGGTATATGTGTTACTTATATCTGTTTATTTAGTAGTTTTGTAGAATAACATTGATTAAATATATTTGTAATATAGTACATTCAAAAATACAATTCAAGAGCTGTGCAAGTGCACTCATTTCCTGCCTCAAAAGTTTGGGATTGTATTTGGATTAGATTACAATATAATGATATAGTATGTGTGTCTATATATATACAGACATATATACAAAATATAAAAATTAATATATGTTATATATATAAATATATTTCTTATAATGTGTTATGAATCTATAAATATAAAAATATTTTAGTATATTGTATATGTAATATATATATATATATATATATATATATATATATATATATAATGTGATTGAGTACTCCAGCTGCACAACTGGGGACAGTCCAGTTTGAGTCAAACTTTAAACTTACTTAAGTTGAGATTGCTGTGACAATAACATTAAGGCCAGATAAACTATCCCTTCCTGGGCCCTGAAAGTGACTGTGAACACTAACCTGCCTTAATAAAATGCTCCTACATATTTTCTGGAGAAAAACAAAACACCAAACAAGTGTGAAATATGGGTATCCTAAATTTAAAATTAATTTGAAGAAAAGTGGGCCTAAGTGAAAGTTGAAAATTTTTATATGACCAATATTTTAATCTCCCAAACACATGTCAAGGGAAGAAAGCTTCAAGGTCAATCAGCAATGTCATTTATGATTTCCTTCCAGGGAACTGTCCTTGCAACACTAACTGTATGTGATGCAGACACCACACCTATTTATCCTCTTGAAAGCAGCAGAAAGAAATACACAGGAACCATCATTACTGATGATCCGTGGATAAATGAAACATTTCGGATAGAGCACATTTTTGATGAAATCCACTTCAGCCCAAATGGCAGCCAAGTGAGGGGAACTCAACACGAGTACAGTAAGGTCTCTTTCTTCAAATAAAGAAGTTGTTTGTTAATGATTTAACTTTTTCAAGCATTTTGTAAATTTTACCCAAAGAAAGCTGATAAATTTCAAATTAAGCAAAACACTGAGCTTTAAGCATGCACTGAAAAAATGGTGTATTTCTGGGATAGGGATTATATGGGATGATGTTCATTGTACAGATAGGTGAGAGGTTTTGATTAAGCCATGGCTGGGTTTTCAACATGGTCATTAGCGTGGAAGATCACCTTTGCAGTACCTCTTCAAACACCTTGTATAGCACAGAGCATAAATCCATGGAACTGCATTTTCATGTTTTTTTTTTTTTTTTTTTTTTTTTTTTTTTTTTTTTTTTAAATTAATTTCATATTAGGAGTAACTTTGATATTTATAACTTGGGGGGGAGTACAGTATCAAAAAATATTCTCAGATAATGTTGGTTTATAATAGACTTATCTTGTCTTTTGTAGAACTAGTGCTGAATAAAAGTATTTCAGTCACAGAGCATCGTTCCTTCCAGTTGGATGTTTTGGTGAATGACACAGAATTTCATGGCCCAGAAAGATCGGTGATGCTTCATTTCAATGTTTCCATCCTCCCTGTCAGCATTCAGTTTCCAAACACAACTTACCAGTTTACAGTGAACAGAAATGCTGAACGCTTTGCACAAGTAAGAACTGTTTTAATTATACTTTCATTCCGTTAGAGTCAGACATAGTAGGTAGATCACTAGTAGGTGAGATGCAGGAAATCTAGTCTCTGATTCTTGATTCTTACTCCTATTTGTATGCAGGTGAAGTTTAGCTATCTGTGTTTCATGGTACGCTATGAAATTACATATTAGTTTATGAAATGTGAGAATTCTAAAACTGTTTTTGGCTTCTCCCTACTGATTTAGCTACATACTGGCATAGTTGTTGCTACTATTTCATTCCTAATTGTTTATTTTCTGCAATTACATGGTTATTTCTGCTTGCTTCTGTGGAACAGCTGAGCTCTTCTCTACATCTTTTTGTCATGTGCATAGCTTTCAGGAACTCTTCAAGAATTGACATACAAATGTGTTCTCCGATAGGCATATGGTTAAAGCATTGTTTGTAGCTGTTTTATGTGATGACAAGATGGCTTGCTGGTTGTGGCCACAGTGGATATCGAGTAGACTGGACAGCAGCTCTCACCATATAATAGCAGAATAGAGGGCATATGTGAAAATATTAATTGACAGAAATAGAGACGTATTATTATCAGAGGTACTGGCAGCCGTTAGTGTCTTAGGCATAAGTAAGTGGGAAAATGTCAACAGCCAAAAAAGAGCTTTGTCCTAGCTATTGAGTCCCAGCTCTATATATTCTAGCATTTTTAATGGCTTTTCTCTAGATAATGGCTAGTTAGTAATTAATGTGCTTCCTAATTTAACCCTCATTTTAGTTTAATCACCACCACTGCCATTAATAATGCCTTCCAGAAACACCTTCTAACAGGTTGACATTAATCAGGTGAAAATTGCAATGTAATTCCTGTGGAACATGTACATTAATAAGGAACTAGTTCAATATAATTAATTTTATGAAAGTGAATATTAAAAACATCAATAATGAGATGTTTTGAGGGAGCTGCTGAGAAGTATCTTACTACTAAATAAAGGTGTAATACCACTGCTATATTTGCAACAGAGAGAAGGATTGAGACTAAAATACGATAATCCTAATTGCAGAGAAAACCAATTCATTAGAAGCCTCCTAAGGAAGAACTCAGTTTTACTCATCCTGAAGCCTCTGGCTAGTTGTAAAAGGAAGGAAAAAGGAAAGTTGTGTATAAATCATGTCTTTATATTTAATCTGATGAAATGCACTATGGTCTGGTAGCTTTTGAGAGTACAGAATAGGCCTTACATGACAAATAAAAATGCTTATTCAAGAGAGATTTTACCCACAGTCTGCAATGAATAGCCTAAACATGAGAAAGCCTCCGAGTGATCACATAGCGGGCTCCATATGAAAACAACTACATTATGGCACTTTGTGATTCCTTGTTGCTGCAACTTTTAAATTTGCAGCCTGTTAAAAACTTCAGAACACGTACTGTGCTTTTTGCACAGATCACAATAATGGTGATGTTAGGAAGGTTTTGTTGTTTGTTTGTAGCACTAAATTGTGAAAGATGTATTCTCACTAATGTAGAAAACTGTTGCATGGAGACAAGGTGAAACCAGTGGTTTTCCTCCTAAAAGAAGTAACATGAGGTGTATAAGATACTTACAGTCTAGTTCTTATCATTTAAAAATGACTCCTAACTGCATGTATGTCACAACATGACTGCAATTGCAAAAAGGGGGGAAGTTGACTATTAGGTATGCATGAATATATATGGAACAAATCTTTTTGTGTGTGTGCATGTATATATACAAGTAGACATACAATAACATTATGAATTAATGAACGAATTCTCTGTTGTCCAAATTAAATTTGGTTAAACCATTTTTATCTGTGCATGCCCTAAATTGTCTGAATGTGGTTTTTTTTTTTTTTTTTTTTTTTTGAAGACTGAAAATACATATTTTTTAGTTTCAGAACAGCAGAATGTGTTAACATTTTAAAGATGCCATTCTGGTGTTTTGTCAGGACAGTCAAACATTTGACATGGATTTTTAGGGTTTCTGGAAACAATGACACTTTACAGTAACCTTGCAGTTTCACTGGGTGGCAGTAGTAGCTGGGAAAAACTTTATTCCATTAAGAACTCCCAAGTCTGTGGAAGATCTTTGTGTTGCCTACATGAAAATTCATAGAGATCTTGTTCTGATTCTCAACCAGCAAAATGGAAAACTTACTCTGGCTCTGAAGATGGTTTTCTTGATCAGTTAAAGTGTCATCCACTTAGTTCTGAGACTACATTTGAATTTACAGTGTTGTCAGGTTTGGAGTACAAGTCGATGTAAGCAGTTTAGTCCCCAGCACTTCACATTATTAAAGTTGTCTGCATAATTAGCTGTGATGTGCCAGAGCAGTGAGGAAAAGTACTGAGCCAAATCAATATGAAGGCTGAACTGTCTCTAGCCCTAAGGAAAACACAAGAGCGTGAAGAAATGATTAACTGCTGGGCTGATGCCATTTGTCTATTTGAGCAGCTAAATGAATTGAATAACAGAAGCATGGCCTGATGGTACAGGCTTGCCCAGTGGCATTTAACTTATCAAAGGACTTAAAGCCCTATTGACATTTACTGAGATAAATGATGAATAATATAAGCTGAGATTTTTAAAGAGCTTATATGTCTAAATGTCCCTGGAATTCAGTGAAGAGGAACATTATCATTATCCAGACTTTATTAAACTCTGGAGCTCAAAAGATGGATTTTTCCGTTCCTATTGCTGGTAATGATATTTTTGTGTTAACTGTTGTGTGTCTTAAAAACTCTGTCTTGGTAGATTTCTTCCCTGTATCTTGATGTCAACCCTGATTATCAGGCTCTTTTCCACCTTCCTCATGACAAAGAGGAGCTTTCCTGCTTCTACTTCATTCCCCTGGGGCTGTGCCCTGCTACATTTGAGATCTGATCTGCCTCCAGAGCCTGTGAGGCAGAGCAGAATTACAAGCTTGGTCTTTCTCTAGTGGAACCAGACAGAAATGGGAAAGGTGGTCTTTCCTGCAGAAAATGTTTGAGAGGGGTATTTTTAGCTTCTCCTTAAGTGATAAAAAGAAAGCAGAACTGGCCCCTGCTCCACTATAAGGAAAATCTGTTCTTGGGGAACTCTGAATTTATGTTGCGTCCATCCCATTTGCAGGAAACTTTTGTTGGTAAAAGGGTGCCTGGACAAAACAATTACGGCAGAGTAGACAGCAAGAAAGGTCAATTTTTATCTGGTCTATATAAAGGTTAATGTCGTGGGATGTAGCTATGTTCTACTGCATCAAAGAAGCATCACTGGGAACTGTTGCAAAATACTGCCTAGCTGTATTCAAATTGCAATGCAACACCAAACCTAAGATGAGGTGGTACTGGATGGAACCTGTCTAGACAGAATTTATGAACAGTTGCAGTCTTGTCTTCACTTCGTTTTCTTCTTGCCAGTCCCAGCATGCTGTCAGGAGAAGACAGCAAGGAAGCTAACTGCCAGTAATGGCCTAGCTTCTGTTTGCTTTAGTAGTTTTTATATGCTATCCTGACACCAAAGGAAAATAAAAATGCCAAAAAAAACACAAAAACCACAACAAAGCAAATGGTGCCAAGTGACCAGTTAGCACATGCAGGGAAATGTCAGATGAAGTAGGATTATCCCATGACGGAGTATGCTTCTAGGACTGCAAGAGCTTCCTCTCTGACTAAATAGGTCCAGGTTCATAGGAAGAGGGCTTACTGTAAAACAAACAAACAAACAAAAAACCTTCTTACATTCTTGAATAAAAATGCTAAAAAGATGTGCCTATCAACTTTTTTTTTTTTTTTTTTTTTTTTGTAACCAGCAGTAGTGCTACTTGAAAACACATCTTAACTGAAGCCTTTGAAAAGAATCCATCACCAAGACTCCTTAAATAATACCCCACCCTTCACATTGTGGTTTTCTCTGCAAGGAAAGCCAGTTTGTCTGGATCTGATCCGAATCCCACTCTAGTAAATGGAAAAAACAAAGAGAGTTTTGGATAAGTTCCTATAGGAGCTGGACAGGAGACATTCTTTTACATTCCTGTGCTGCTTAGATAGATTGTTTCAGACTGAAGAGTGCTCTAGCATAGATACTCTGGCAAGCAGGAGTTCATATATGGCAAATCCACATATTTTCATTTTTAGATGAAAATGTTTAAAAAAATACAAATGGGAAACAATGAGTTCCTTTTTCCTTTTAAGGCTTTCAGAAAGCTCTGCTGGCCAGAAAGTTTTGACTGTACTATTACAAAAGTGATACATTTGCAATTTCTATTTCTGTCTTATTTGAAAAGAATCTTGGCTTTGTTCACACTGAACCATTTGCTTTCTTAAGCAAATACAAGGTTTTTCTCACAGATTGGCCTGGGACAGAGCAGAGATTGAACCTAGATTTCCCAAATCATAGGGTTATACCCTCACTGAACATGACCTACCACCAGCAGAAGGCACCAAATATTGCTGAGTCCCTGGGCCGAGGTTTTTAGTGTTCCCACTGTTAACCAGAAGACAATGGTAATCCTTTGCCTCTTGCTTTTTTTTTTTTTTTTTTTTTTTGAGGATAAATCACGTTTGAAGGGCCTGCTTAGTAGCTGAGGCTGTGGATGTTGTCTACCTGGATTTTAGTAAAGCATTTGATGCTATTTTCCACAGTAGTCTCCTGTGAGAAGCCTCCTGAGAAGCTGGCTGCCCAGGGCATGGACAGGGGTACAGTTGGCTGGGTGAAGAACTGGATGAGTGGCCATGCTAAGTGTCATAGGGGATGGGGTTCAGTCCGTAGGGTGGCTGGGCACCAGTGTCATTCCCCAGGGCTCAGTCCTAGGGCCAGTTTTGTTTAACATTTCTATCCGTGATCTAGACAAGGGGATCCAGTGCACCCTCAGCAAGTTTGCAGATGATACCAAGTTAGGTAGGAATGTTGCTCTGCTTAAGGGCAGGAAGGCTCTGTGTAGCATCTGGATAGGCCAGATGGACAGGCTGAGTCCAGTCGCATGATGTGTACAACAAGGGTTAGTGCTGGGTGCTGTGCTCGGCTCACAGCAACCCCGCACAGCAGGGCAGGCTCAGGGAAGAGAGGCTGGGAAGGTGCCCAGCAAAAAGTACCCGGGGCTCTGGTCACCAGCCAGCTGAACTTGAGCTGGCAGAGGGCCTGTGTGACCAAGAAGGCTGGTGGCATCCTGGTCTACATCAGGAGCAGTGTGGCCAGCCGGATCAGGGAAGTGACTGTCCATTTGTACACTGCACTGGTGAGACCACACCTCAAATATTCAGTTTTGGGTCCCTTTCTACAAGGATATTTGAGTTGCTTGAGCATGTGCAGAGAAAAGCAACAAAGCTGGTGACGGGACTAGAAAATAAACTCTGAGGAGGGACTAGGGGAATGAGGGTTTAGTCTGGAGGAGTCTGAGGGGAGACCTCACTGCTCTCTACAACTACCTGAAAGGAGGCAGTGGCAAGGTGAATGTCAGTCTCTGCTCAGGTGACAAGTGATAGGACATGAGGGAACAGTCTCAAGTTGTGAGGGGGGAGGTTAGATTATATATTACAAAGAATTTCTTCATGGAGAGGGCGATTAGGCATCAGAACAGGCAGTCCAGGGAGAGGAGTCCCCACCCCTGTAGGTACTTAAAGGACATATAAACATGGCACAAAGGGATGTGGTTTAGTGATTGGACCTGGCAGGTCTGATGGATGGTTGTTTGATCCTGAAGGTCTTTACCTTCTGTGGTTCAGGTTCTGTTTTGGTGGTAAAATATCAAATCATATATAAATGCTAAGCTGTGGAAGGTAAACTATTCTCTATTTTCTTTAAGACATTTTGGGGAAGAACAGAGTATTTTTGATACACAGTTTTGTTTCTGTTGTCTGTGACTTCTTTGTTGGTGTTTGAGCCTAGATAGGAAAAATCTGTATTGAAAACTGCATGAAATTCCGTGGTGTGAACATCACCTACAAGTTACTGTCCCCCAACGTAAGCTGCTACGCTGTGAGCATACTTCAAGGGCGAGAAGACAAATACGGAAGTCTTTATGTGAATGATTCCTCTGTGCTACGCAGACCTGAATGCAAAGAAATACAATACACTGTTCAAGCTACAGACAAGCAGAGCAGGAAACATACCAAAACACTTCTCACTATTGTATTAGAAGGAGCTCGTAAGTACCTGAGTCAATTAGAACAATCTCCTTTTTTTACATGTGTTACTGGTATTAGGTCATAAGTTAGTTTGGTGATCCATAAACTGATGGCATTAACAATGAGCGTGTGCCTGAGCTACAAGATAAAGATTGCAGTTTGTGTTTTTATTAGTTTTGATTCAGACCCAACTGCAACAGATGTTTGAGAAACTCATGCAGATAAAGTGGCGCACCATGTGTAATTTCTAATGTTTATACACACACACATGTATGAAACATTAATTCTTTGGCCTAAGTATATTTAATCATCTTTCTTGCAACTTTCCTCTCCCATTTTTATTTATTTATTTTGGTTTTACATTTTGCTCAATATTAATGACACAATTCTATTGGCCTCATTTTACTGAAAAGGCTGTAAGGGCAGAGTGTTAGAAATATTCTTTAACAACCACAGCAAAGGAGGGTTACACAGGAGACGTAACCATTTCTCTCCAAACCATTATCTCACTTTGTGCAGAACCTGAAAATTCTACCTCATAATTTCCTCAGTTTCCTTGTTTTATATCATAGCTCCTATGTCAGGAGGGAGTGGGTTGATGAAGAATGAACAAAAGACTCAACTTTACTTTTTGTGAGAGCCTTGTGCTGTCTGAAATCACACATTCCTAACTTGCACTCTGCATTAGCCCAAGTACAAAATATTTTTGCTTAATTAAAAGTTTTGTATGACACTGTGACCTATGGTCCCTATTGTTGTGTTACCAGAAATACGTTAGTATATTTCTACAGTTCTAGGCATTAACAGTGTGCCATCAAGAAAAGATGACTATGCCATCATGATCGTACTATTTAATTTCATAGAAGAGAAATGCTTAGACTTCTAAAATGTTACTTAAACAAACTGATAGTTGGGTCAGTCTTCGCTCTGTCTTCTCTCTTCCCTCATCTCTCCTTTCTTTCTACCCCAAAGAAAGGAATTTTTGTTCTGGTTTGAGCTAACTTGTGTATTCATCTCCCTTTTACTGAACTGACAGCAAACATTCTCCCCAACAGTTCTAAAAAAAGAAGAGGACTGCCCAGACTCTTGCGCTGTGAGTAAGCACTATGCTGAATGTGAAGAGTGTGGTGGCCTGGGAGTCCTAACAGGAAGATGCCAGTGGAGACAGGGGAGTGGGAAAGGTATGTTTCTGTTGTCTGAAATCAAGTTTGTGTTTAGGTGTAACTGATCTGTGGAATTCTATAAACTGATTTATTATAGCTGGACACAGATCTGATAGGTGGCAGTACTTTCGGTTATTCCATCACAATGCGTCTGTGTTGATACTTTATCCTGTCAAACTGCATTGAACATTTCAAATTCTCTTTGACAACCTTTGTAGTCAAATACATGTAAAATTGTGTAGGGATGTCCTTAGCTGCAAAAGCTACTCGTCAGTCTCAAAATGGTCTCCTACCTCTTTTTCAAGAAATTCTCACTTTAACTGTGACCTACCCAAAGGCCTATCAAAGACACAAATCAGAAAACACAATGAAAAATATATTCCTTCCAGTTGCTTTCAGCTGTTGTCTGTCCTGTTACTTCAGAAGGTGGGAAAGTATTTATAGTTATTCACAGATGTTTATTTTTTAAATAAGGTTGACCTGTGTTTTGGTGTGTCACTGTGCACCGAGCAGATGCGCTAAATTTTCCTTCAAAGCCTCATGGTATTTGTATAACTCTGTTTTTCTGTTAATAGGAATCACCACAAACTATTCCACATGCACCCCAAGTATCAAGACTTGTCCAGATGGCACCTGTGACGTGGTTGAGAGCAAAGATCCAGCTGTGTGCCCCCAGGACTGCACAAGTATGGAAGTGTTTTAGTATTATTTTTTCTGTGTCGCAGCTGATCGCTGTTCATCAAGTTCTACTTTCTTAAGCCCGTATACTTTTACAAGTTCCACATATTTACCATATATGCATCATCATACCTGCAGATGAATCATGAAAGAACATTATGGTAACCATGAAGACTTGTTATTTTTGAAGCCAGTCAGCTTAATGCCTGTTGGCTCTCAGTGATGGCAAGATAAGGTTTTCTCAGTAATTCTCATTCTTCTCCCTCTGTTAATTTGCAGGTAGTGTTCTTCATTGGAGATATTTGCTGAAACAAATACTGATTTTTGGCAGGTTAATGCTGTATTTCCAAACTGTAGCACATTGAAATCGAAACCACGTCTCTTTGAACTATTTCACTATTTACTAAATAAGTAAAAAGAAATAAATTTCAATTCGAAATACATGTGCTTAAGAAGGATCATCTTCAGAAATGTATCTGGCCTTATTTGACAAGTAAGCATCAAAGTAAGCATCTGGCCTTATTTGACAAGTAAGCATCCAACACCCTATCTATTTGAAGGTACAGGCAGAGACTCACATGAACAGCATTTACAAAAGAAGAACTGAAATACATTTACAAGTTTTTCTTCAACACATTTATTTGCATTTCACACACACATACCTGCAAGGTCACAAATCACCCTGAAGATATCAAGGCTAGCAAAACAATGTACTATAATTGAGCAAGTTCAGTCTTCTATGAGACGATCATTTTTTGATCCATTTATACAGCATTCAGTATCTAACTAATGAATAAATATGTAAGCATCTTAGTGGTTTTTTGATTAATTCTCCTGGTTCTGACATTCTATACTCCACGTTTAAAGTTCAAAAAGCTTTTGAGGAACTACTAGTATGTCATGGCTAGGACCGAAGTTGTTCTATAAAAATGAATTAATAAATATGCACCTTTGTATTTCTCACATGAAAGAATGTAATGGTGTATTCTAAATGACTTTTATCACATTATTTCATTAGAGTGCATAAAAACAATCTGTAAAGTGGCAGAAATGATTGAAGTAAATGCAAGTAACTTCTCTGATCATCTGATTAATTTTTTTTGGTTTTGTCGGTAATAACTGGAATTAGTTGCCATTCCAAAAGTGGAAATATTTGTGACAGAAGCCTGAAAGAAATACTGTCTTATTAGATCATAGTAGCAGGCAAGCAAGACAAGCTTTCAAGATGTTATGTATGCCTTTTTAATGCCTGAGTTGGATAATTTTATATGTAATTTAATGCAATTCAGAGCCTGGAATAGTGCCCCAAACCAGTATATTTACAGACAGAGAAATGAGCATGTTTTAGGAGCTCAGAGGTGCAGAAGTACCATTATTTCAGCTTTTCCTGGCAGAGGACATTTCTTTGGAACTAAACGGTAAGTAATAAATAGAAAAGCCCCAGATGCATTAAGATCAAGGATATTCTTTAAGTACACACAGTTGCTAGAATACTTTGTTTTTACAATTCATCTGTCATTATGGTAGCTGTGTGTTGGAGTCCCAGAATTGCTTTCTCACACTAACACTATAAATACTAAATTCAAGGGCAGTCAGCTGAAATAGCTGGTGCTGTGGCTGTGCCTATCAAGTAGAGGCAACCTAACTGCATTCTAAATGAGGCACTTTTTTATTATAACAAACTGCTTCAGGGCTGGGTGTGTGAATCTAACTAAATATTTGTAAATGACTTATCTTTGTAGGTTCCTCTGAACTTTGACCTTCTGATAATGGAAGAAAAAACTGTCCTTAGGCTTCCACCTTGCTATGTTTTTGGCAGTAATTGGTCACTGTCTGAAAATCATTGTTTTTACTTTGTGAATTTTTGGAGTTTCTACGTGGTGTGGGATAGTATTACTGTTTTTCATTTTTCCAAATTATCTTGAAGCAGGGAAAGCTCTTTCCCACCACGAGGCAATGGAAACAGCTGATGATTTAAAATGCGAATACTTAAAATACCCCACAATTCAAAACAGTGTTGGAATTTCCCTTCCATCAGTACACTGGTGAAAAATACATTTATGGACCTCTGGAATACGTATAGGAAGCTCCATGTTTCCAGTGTACATCCACAGTAAAGATGTGTTCCTTCTTTCCCTGTTGTGTAGAAAACATTTGTCTTCAAATCTCTTGCTCGAGAGCTGTTTCAGTAGGATCTACTGATCCTCTGCTCCTCCTTTCTTCCAGGTCCTCAAACACAGATAGATACAGTTTATATATATGTAAATGAATATGCTTTTTCTAAGGCTAATGGAAACTTTATTTCATCATTTCTTCACAACAGAGAAAGTTGGCTGGCCAGGGGGATAAGCTAGAGTTTTGGGAACACCCACACTTCTCAAAACAAGTGTCAGCTCAGAGGGCAGTGACTCAGCACAGTCTCTTCCCAAATTAACATGCTGAGATGCATACATTTTAGTAGGTCTCTGGAAAAATGGTCAAAATCTGTCTATTTTGCTTGGATAACCAAGTCCCAGTCTCACTTCTTTTTTTTTTTTTTTTAAAAAAAAAAAGAAGGATGTTTGCTTTCCTTTTGCCAAAATATCCTCCTCCACACTTTTTGCTATGTATCCGAAGAAAAGAAACAGCGATTCACTCTGCTATTGAATTAGGAGAGAGGAAAATGATTTGAAGTAATAAGACTGTATTGAACATGTCTTGTTAACCTTCTGGATCCCTTTACGGTTCAGACAATCCTAGTAAACAGCAGCTAAATTTGTTGAACTTGACTGGTTTGCTCTCTATATCTCTTAACGCAATGCTGTTTGTAATTAAAGGCAGCTTATACATGAAAAATGTGACACCTAATTGTCACTTTGATACTATAATCAGAAAAAAATATATGTTTAATTGGAAATACAGTTTGTGTCTGACCTTGCATTTACTCTGCATGATCATCTCCTGCTCAAAATCAAGTAGTTCTGTAAGTGTTTCCTATTATTAAACATTGCCTTCTTTAGTAATGAGAAAAAAAAAAAAAACCCTCTTGACACTACTTATTTTTAGTGGTTTCACTAGATTATTTCTTGGCACTTTACAAAAGTGATTAAGTATCTTTATCTACATTTGGAATAGAACAAATAATATATAGAACAGTAAGCTGACTTTTCTGAGGTAAGAGGAAATTGGCATCAGAACCAGGAACAGAACTCAGCCTGTAGACTGCTGGATTTGTATGTTCTAACACTGCTCTGCACATCATCTCATGCATAAAAAAAAACTGAAGACAGTGGTAGAGAAAAACTAAAATAAATAGACTAGAAAAGATATTTTAGGGAGAATTTTAAAATGTGAGAAGACCTCACTGATACAGAACCATAATGTTTCTTGACAAAACTAAGGACAGCCACGAGATGATCATTTGACGTAGAACTTTGGCACCAAATAATGGGATTTTACATAGAGTTTTAAAGTGTACATGAAATTAGGAACATATTCTAACAATGAAATGCAAAGAGAACTATTTTATTTGTATAAAAGATCAATTTTAATCAAGAGTTTTCCATAACAGGAAGAACAGCTAATCAGGGCTGATGTTCAGGCCACCCAAGATCCCCTCATTTCAGGACCTCAGAAATTTCAGCATTTAGAATCTACCCTAATTCTCAAGAATCCCTGTTATTATCATTACACTGTGCTATGCTGCCAATTTACAGATGCCTGTGAGGATAAACCCATGGAAAACTTTGAGCCTTATTTTTTTTCTTTAACTACATGCAAATCTTAGCTTGTTTCTGTATTTAATTAGGTGGAAACATTATTGGTGGTCATGGGAAAGGCACTGGAAATCTTGGAATTAAGTCAGGACATGGAATTTGTTACTGCTTCCCAAGACAGAACTGCTATTGTGAGAAAGATGATATCAAAGGTAAGTCTAAACATTATCTACTGTTCTCATATTAATCTTTCCCTCTGTTTCTATCTTCTGTCTTCCATGTTTATATACATGCAAAAATCTGAACCTGTGGACATGTTTATTAGCAATATATTTGGTTGTTTATTCTATCTTTAAAATATCTTAATAAAAATATCTTTAGATAATTATTAATTATAATTATAGGTAATGTAAAATTAATTAAGAACAGGCACCTTGGCTTCTGGCTATGGAGAATGAAAATATCCAGAGGGGGTTGTTTCTGTCCTTGGCAAAAATTCATTTTTATCCATTACTACATGAAAAACAGGTTGGCCATCCTTTGCTTTTCAGCAGTATTTACATTTCAGTGAGGCTCACCTGATATTTGCAAAGACATCTAGGAGAATTAGAATACTGACTTCTATTACTTTCAAGTAATTCCAGCCTCCTAATCATTTTTGAAAATCTCAGCTTTAAAATGTCATATAGCCTACACCCATTGTGTTAGGAGGAGGAGTGGTTTGCTTTATTCATTGACCTTTGTTTAAAGATAAAAAGCTTTATGCAGTTCTTTAAAGTAAATTAATGGGGATTAAATACTATTATTTTAAAATTGTTTTTATTATTGCTAATAAGAAACATGAAGTCAAATATTTTACATCTCTCAAACTGAATTGTTTAGAATATACCCCAATTTACTCTCGAGTAAATTTTTTATAGGTATAAAAAGAAAAAGAGGAAGCATAAAATTTCCCCCTGCCCCCACATTCCAGAAAAATATTATGCTGTTTCACTTAATTCTGAGGTACAGCTTGCAGATGTAATTAACTGAACTGTGTATCTGAGGTCGGAATTATCTCATGATAAGTAGTGCAAGGACAGTATGCTGAATCTCTCAGTTCCTTCAGAGAGAAACACACAACCTTAGAGGAATGATGTTTAGGGGCACTTACATAATTTGGTTTCCAAAGAAAGACACTAGAAGTCCTTATGGAAAAGGTGAAGTAGTAAATGTGGAGGAAAAATGCATATTACATACTCAGTTGCAGCATAAGGGAATACTTTCACAAATAGTATTTTGTTAAATACAAATCAGAAATATTCTAAGTCTCTTTCTTTAGAATCCAAAAAGATGAAGAGAAGTATTTTTCTTATGTCCAACAATTGGCATCATAATGAAGTAAAATTAACATGTGAAGATTATCTTATTTGTACACAATGATTCTAACAGAAACTATTGTCCACAAGTGAAATCTAGTCACAGGTCTCTGGAGATAAAAGTAGTATTAGAAGATCAGTATGTGGTAGGCTGGACCTTAAAGAAGAGTCTCAGAAGTAGCTACTCCTGTAAAGACAAGGAATATAGGTTCAAGCTAGTTATCCTTCCATTTTACACAGACAGTTAAGCATTTGATTACCTGCTGGTGCCCAAAAGAGAAAATCAGCTATTGGGTTTTCCTGTAGCTTTTAAAAATGTTTTTGAATTCTTTTTGTCACACCTGTGTCACGTGAACTGCTCAAGCTGAAGTAGAAAACAATAAAGTTCTAATAAATTCTTCTTGATCCACAGAGCAACTGTGTGATGATGTGTGCAAGACTGTTATAGCAGGGGCAGTGCTGTTGTCCTTCATCATCTCTGTGCTGCTTTCTTCTTATTTCATCCATCGCTACCACAAGAATTCTCCAAAGCCACCTATTGCCTCTGCAGAAATGACATTCCGGCGCCCAGCCCAGTCCTATCCCATCAGCTATTCTTCTACTAATGTCCGCCGGCCTTCTTTAGATTCCATGGAGAACCAGGTGTCTGTAGACACCTTTAAAATACCAGTAAGTCTCATACAGTTTTGCATATAATTTTTCATGTCTGTTGTTCCTAAAGAATGGTACTTATGCATGCCGAAAATGTTACAGAAGTGCAATCTGCTCATAGAAACACTCAAATCAAATGATTAAAACATAAGTGATGTATAGAGGGACAGATACTTAATGAGTAATTGAATAAATCATATAACTTACTGCACAAGGCCATCATATTCTTCTGTTGTTGTTCCATTTTAATATAATGTAACAATGGGTGAAATTTAAGCCACTTTTTTTCTAAATATAACTCTACATTTGATGGCGTGGTTTAACATTTTTAAAGTAATATAATTGTTAAAGTTGTTACATTTAACATTGTTAAAATAAAATAATAGTCTAATAATCAGCAGGTTTGTAATCTCTGTGATAAGCCATAGTATTCCACAGAGGATAAGCTTAAGTGGGAAAAAAAAAGAAAAAAAAAAAAAAAGAAAAAAGCTGAGATCTGTTCCTGATTTCCGTTATACAGACACACTGTAGGTGTCAGGTCGTGTGGGAATTGTGCCTACGCTTTTTGCCCAGTCATATTATCATATCTTTAATCTAGTTTCTTCTGTGTTGGTAAATCATATACTATTGAGGATGCCTGCCAGCTGGTGTGTTTTCGTGGACCAATATAGTAAAGAAACACTGCCATTTTGTATGACATGTGGCAACACCAGCTCTATTTGCATGTTAGATATTGACGTCTTCACAGGCCTTGTGCTCTGTTTACTTTCATCTCTGGTCTGGTTTGTACATCTGTCACCATTTTGCAACTGTAAGGCTCAATAATGCTCATTTCCTAAGAGGAGGATTGTTGTGTCTGATGAACTCCTCAGGGAAAGCCTTATTCCTCAAGTAAAACTTATTTACTTCTCAGTGAAGTCTACAGTCATATTCACAGTTATTCTGAAAGCAAGCATTTATATTGTATAGCTTCGTGTTTCATTTGTACACATTTTCAAAGTCCTGTAAATATAATCTATTATCCACAGGCTGCATTTGCAGCCTTTTTTGAAGGAGGTGATTTTAAGGTAATGTAAAAACACTTGCAAAAGTGTTTAGAGATTCAGAAGCTTTCATAGCAATGCACTCATTGACAAAAAAGGGAGCAACCAAAATTGTACACCAAAGTATACCTATTCCTGAAGAATGATCTCCTATTGAACATTAATGCTTCTAGTGTAGCTAGCCACTTGTGTTCTTACTTGTCTTATAGGGTTCCTTTTCTCTCCTGCAGGAAGATCCGAAGTGGGAATTCCCTCGGAAGAACTTGGTTCTTGGTAAAACTCTTGGAGAGGGAGAATTTGGAAAGGTTGTCAAGGCAACAGCTTTCAGACTCAAGGGAAGAGCTGGCTATACTACTGTGGCAGTGAAAATGCTAAAAGGTACCTTCCCATCTGTGTCTGAAATGATTGAAAAACTATTTGTTGTAACCTCTGCATGGATTTGAAAAGGGGCTAACATGAAAGTAAAATGTCAGCTATGAACAACCAGTACCACAGTCTTCATTTTTTCCAGAAGCAGTTTGTTATATTGTGACAGATTTCTGACTTTAGCAGCTAGCATCATGTTGATACGAACAAGTGACTTCCACAAGTGTTTGATTCATGATGTGCAAGGATCCTCTGTCTTAACAGGGAAAATACATTTAATTTTGGTTGGCATTGATGGAAATATTGCAAGGGCATGTTAATGCTTTCTGACGCTCCCCTCCCCTCCTTCCCTGCAGTTTTCTTTGGCAGAGCTTTTAAAATAAATTGTGTTATAATCATGGCAAGAGACAGAATAGGCCTATTAAGTTACTTTTCTGATTGAGAATTCCATCTCCTTTTGTACTTTCTGATCTACTTTTTAATTACCAGGAGTTCTGCCAAACTGGCTCAAAGAGCCTAATGTTTTCTCCTGGTGTCTTCAGTTCTTCCTAAGACTTTAAAGATAGGGGAAAAAATGGATTCCTAGGTTATGTTAAGATGATAATATGAGACCTTGAGTTCTTGTCCCTGTCTCTGTTTAGTTTTGAGCCCCATTTATACTTGTTTCTTTCCCATACAGAAAAATAAATGACATTGAAAGAAAATGACAATTTTTTTTTGTTCGGTTAGTTGTTTTTTGGTCTCTGAGGTAGAAGTTCTCCAGTATGAGTGTACATTTCAGGCGGAGGCTGAATCCGTGGCTAGCAATCTGTAGATTTTGCCACCTTTGCTGTTAAATATGAATGTAGATTTTACATATCTAATGCCTGGGCCTGATGACTTCACTAGATATGCAGTGGTGGTGAAGGAGGTCAGTTATTCACACAGCTGTATCCTTTTCTGTTGTTTTATGTGCTAATCCATAAGTGCATCTAGTCCCTACGTATCAGGCACCTAGCAAAGTAGAGGATGAAGATGGGAAACAAGAACCTTCAGAAAGGCTTACAGACACAAGATTACTTTAGTTGGGCAGCTAGCTTTATCTGAATGACCTCAACTATTTGCTGCTACTTATAATTAAAAACATATATACATATGGTTAAAGAGAAAAAAAAAAATCTATCTTCTGTTGCTTTAGAGCAAAGATGCTTTATATTCCATTATTTTACCAAAACAGTAAATGGTTTACGAAGTGCATGCCTACATTGCAAGAGGTTCAGTGGAGATAGGTCATACGGAAAAAATTTAGAACTAAGTCTTTTCAGAGGTGAAGATTAGTTAAGTTGCAATGTTCAAGTTACAACCTGTTTATCATTGTCATGATTGTTATTTCATATTTATTTGTGCACTTAGTATTACTGATTTTCTAGCACATTGTCATCAACAATGTGTGACTGAGTTGAGATTCCAAGACATAGTGGTAAAAATGTTGCTTTTACTTGGAGGTGATTTAACATTCAGCTTTCCCTAGCTATTACCAAGTACAGAATTGACAGTAGGAAGGAGTAACCCTTTATTTTAAGCACCTTATTTTAATAAATTGGTCTGACATTTACAGTAATACTTGGGGCTATAATGAATCCCTTTGTAATGTAAATTACATTGCACATAGTCACCTGAAATTAAATTTTCCAACTTGATTGTGGAGAACATTTGTCATTACTGGAAATATTTATCCATTACTGTTTTAACTTTACTGTTAACACATGAGAAGTATAAGAAATATTGTTTTAGTCCAAAGTGGTCTATAAAATGCTGCCAGGGATAAAGGACAGTTATTATGAATCAGGCCAACACTGACCATCCTATCCTTGTTACATATAGAAGAACCAGATTTATACTCAGATGCAAAGGGTTACTTACCCTAGCATTAGGGACTCTAGGTTGCCTGATCTTAAGCCAGTAAATTAGCACAGAAAGCCTCTGCTTATTTCATAAAATATACCTCCTTCCTGGTATCTGTTCCTAACTGTGTAGTTTGGCACAACCTGTGATTAAGAACATAACGAGGTAGGACTTCTCCAACTTCATCAATTTGGTTGCTATGTTCTGGGAGGGAACAAGTAGAGGTAAGGAATTAGCTGAGCCAAAATACTCTTGGAGCTGTGGATGGAGGTTTAAAGGAACAGAGGGATAATTTTTTCAGTCCTTTTCTAGCACTTTACTCATATGGATCCTGCATGATATGAAAGCCCTCAGAATAAAATTGAAGTGGGCAACACCAGCAAACAAGTAAATAGATATCATTTACTGTTTGCTAAAAACAAGGGCATAAAGCTTCAGAGCTAATAATGTCCATTTGTCAACTATAGAAGGTGATTTTTCAAGAATACAGACAAGCAGGGGCCCCAGGGAACTTCTTTTCTTGCACATACTATGCAGTCCCAGAGCTAGAAAAATAAATTTTTCGCAGGCACAATGTTCACATTGTTTGGTTTTGGTTTAGTTAAATTAATGTTTTTTGTACCCCTTACAAATAGTGAGTGACTATCTAATATTGCACTTCCTGTGAGGCAGAAGACTCAAGTCTGAGTATAGGTTCTCTGTAAGATAATATAAGCAGACGATATATAGCAGACCAATACCAACATACAGTAGAACAGAATCAAGTATTATTGTAACCAGGGCAAACTATGAGCACACACATTTTAAATGGATGTGTAAATGTATCCTTTTGGTGCTTACTACCTTCATGGAAAAGCAAACAATATGGTAACAAAAATCAGAAAGTGAGTTTTTTTTTTTTTAATTAAAGTAAGGGACAATGCATGATTGTAAGCTGCCTGGGAATAATACTATATAGGAACAATGCAGGAATATTGTCTGTGTCAAGGACATTAAGGATGAGGCACACAAAGGTTTGGCTCTGACCTGTGGTTTCTATATAAGTAAGATCTCCTTCAAACCCCAGTGTGTTCAGAGGGGAAGATTGTATGATGAATTTGGCAAAAACAAAATGCTTGAAAGACTAAGGAAATCTCTGGGGGCTACATAACATCATACTACTGTTACTGACATCAGCAAAGACTGCAGATATGTTCCCCAGTAAAATCAATCTGACCTGTACATTTAGCTTCTGAACTCTAAATCTGCATGTGTGCTACAATGGTAAGCCAGTAGATAAGTGGATTTTCACTCCATTGGAAAACTTATTTTGGAGAAAGAGGATTAAATCATAGGGATATAACTGAGCAAGTCTTTTTTGCTTGCTCAGCCAAAAAAAAAAAAAAAAAGGCTTTCATATGCTTCTTAGTTTGCTCTGATTCACCCTAGAAATAGCTTTAGAACACAGGAAAAGATCTGTCATAATTTCATGGCATCTGCAAGACACTGAAGACTCTTGTTTCTGATTGCTGGCTGACCTGCTCTTTGTGTAGCCCTTTGTGTCAGGGCAGAGGGGTGATGATGGCAGCTCACCCAGCCAGAACAGCAGCTGTCTCATTTGCCTGGTTCCGATATGAGTGACTTCAGGACAGTGGACATTTCTCTCCTGTGGGAAAGAGTTTTCTAAGTTCTTGCAAATTCCATGATAAATGGTGCATTTCAAAATTCAGATGATATGATGAGAACTTTCAGATAATGCTTTCCTAACCGCAGCTATGTTCTTGGACACCTGCAGAAAATGCTTCCCAGAGCGAGCTGCGAGATCTGCTGTCAGAGTTCAACCTTTTGAAACAGGTGAACCATCCTCATGTCATCAAACTTCATGGAGCCTGCAGTCAAGATGGTAAATATTAGAAACTCATTATTAAGATGAAAACTTCAAAAAAAGGAAATAAACAGCAAGTCATTGTTGGGTTTGGACTACTGATTAAAAACATTGAACACCTTTTAAATGTGCTCCTGACTGAAGAAATGAGGGCATATAAGAAGAAATAGAAATTTTCAGGTCTATGTATTAAAGCTTCCAGTGGAGCACATTTTCACTGCTGTGCATAGGAATCAGTTTGGATAATTTCTGTTCATGTTAAACGGGTATGCATGGCAACATCCTCTTCCTTTTGTGTCTCTAATTGTGGTCCTTCTCCCTTAAAGAGTTTGTGATTTTTGCAGCCTAAAATTACAGTATGTATGTGGCAACCTTGCGCTAAGGCCTGCCTTCTTTGCTCACCCAGTTCTGTTGCAGATGGCACTGTTAGTTGTAGACAGAGAATATAATTCAAGATTGAGTCATCTCTGAGTTTTAGTAAGGTAATGAACCAGTGGGGTGGGATTTTTTTTTTTTTCTTTTCAGTACAATGTATCTTTTCATCCCTAAGGAAGTGAACTGTTTCTGAGTCACAGGCTTTTAATAAATATCAAGCTAATTCATTGGTGTATGGGGTGGGAGGGTTTTGATAGAGCAGACAAATGTATTTAGCATTAACACACTGAGTGGATATTATTCATGTGGGTAACAGGGAGGAGAAGCTAATGGATTGAAATGTCAGAATGTTTTTAAGTGCTCTGAAAAGGCAGCTTAAATACAACACTGGAATTAGCAGATGATTTGTGAGCTCAGTATCATGCACTACAGAAAAGAGTTTTGGGTTTGGGTTGCTGTTCTTAAAGCTTCTCTAACTCAGGCTGTTCCACAGGTCTGATTTTTAAGAAGGTTGTATTTTTTCAGTCTCAAATTATCCAGGTGAGAGAATAGGCTAGTGCCTGAATTTAGCTTTGATTTAGGCTGAAACTCACTCGCTTTGCATAGAGGATGTAAGCTAGAAAAAAAAATCTGTGGCTGACTCAGTGCCTTTTATGTGAAGAACAAGGGTTTCTGGAGCCACTATTAAAAACAACATGCTGATTAGAAGAGACTGTTTTGAAAAAAAAAATGAAAAATGGTTATCTATTAATTGCAAGCTTATCAATATGTGTGCTTCTTTCAGGCCCTCTGTATTTAATTGTGGAATACGCTAAATATGGCTCCTTGCGCAGTTTTCTCAGGGAAAGTCGAAAAGTGGGACCAAGCTATGTGGGTAGTGATGGTAACAGAAATTCAAGTTATTTGGATAACCCTGATGAAAGAGCCTTAACAATGGGAGATCTGATATCATTTGCATGGCAGATATCTCGAGGAATGCAGTACCTCGCGGAAATGAAGGTAGAGCATGTAATAGTGATCTGAGCATGTCCTTGTGACAGATGGACATGTAGCAGTCTGTTCCTCTGCAAGAAGCGTAAACACTGTTGTTGGTTTCTTTCAAAAGCTTGTTCATCGTGATTTAGCAGCCAGAAATGTACTGGTGGCAGAAGGGCGCAAAATGAAGATTTCTGATTTTGGCCTGTCTCGTGATGTATATGAAGAAGATTCATATGTCAAGAGGAGCAAGGTAGAGTGAATGTTGAAAAGAGTTGTGAGAATTATTGCCTAATCAAGAGAGAGGATTACGCTGCAAGACCTAAGCACAGAAGAAAAAGATAATAGCTAATTTTATGAATAAAGACATCAATTAACTATGAATAATCTCTTAAATTTAAAAGAACTACAAATGAAGATAAAACAAGATGATAAGCTTAACTAGCAGGACAGTAATATATGTAAAAATTATATTTAAGTCACTATTAGTTTCCCTCTTCATTCTCCTCATTTGCAAATATACCTATATTTTTTAAACTTATAATTTTATGAAAATATTTGTGTAAATATTGTGAATTTTAAGTTTAGCTTTCTGTGTTTGTTTGTTTTTAGGCCAGTAGTGCTTATTGTGTGAACGTTGTATAAGGTAAAATAAGTTGGAAAGAAAAAGACTTTTTGGAAGACATGATCATACATAAAAAGGGCTTTGCCATATGCATTAGCTGTCTTATGATGCATGAGTTTTACATACCAGTTGCTCGGTGTTTTAGGAATGATGCATTTACATAAATGCAGTTCCATTTTATTTGGTGGGGTGTTGATGTACTGAATGGATATTTTCTCTTTACTTGAGACACTTGTCACCATAGAGTTTAACAGAACATCTGTCTTCTTGCATAGGGAAAAGGGGAAAAGATGAGCAATCAAGAGCAAGGAAAAAGAATATGTTTAAAACCTACTGAAACAGTTGTTATATATACATATATGAATTTCATGAGAATAAGGAGAATGTATGACATATTAATCCCAGTGATATTGCTAAGGTTATGAAACAAAAAGCCGAGTTTTTCATGGATATGTCTCAGATTTCAACAGTGAATCCCTGCCAAAGGAAAGTAGCAACTTACAGACTCAATTTAGTACCCTATAATCGACTATGATTGTCCAGCTATGGGTTTATTCTTTAATCATCATTTCCCATCATTTTTGCATTTGTCCATTTCCTAAAAGCAACGCAATATTTTCTGTTAGAAGAAAAACATCCATGCTTGAAAAACATGTGGATGTAACTTCTTGGATGTAACTTTTTTAGAGGAGAGTTGAGTCAGGCTTAAGCTGATAACAATGTGGGGAAAAACAAATAGTATTGTACTTGATTAGATTACTGAAGTGTTTGGAAGGAAAGGAACATGAAATTCAGTGATTTAAAAAAAAAAAAATCTTACAATTATTCTCTTCACTTTTTCCTATTAAATGCTAAATCATTCAGTCCATTGGAAAATATTAGAATATGAATATGAACAGAGTATTGGTTACTGGAAAAAAAAAGTTTTCCACTTGGAAGCTTAATTTTCTGACTAGTAATTGCCTTTTTTAAAATTTTTTATTTTTTTCCCTTCTAGGGTCGGATACCTGTTAAATGGATGGCCATAGAATCCCTATTTGATCATATCTATACAACACAAAGTGATGTGTAAGTTTAAATTCTGGCTTTCTTTACGCTTTATGCATTTGTTTAAGGTGATAGGGGAGGAAATAAAATAGTCTACATAGTAGTCAAAGCTGTTACGCTTAGACACAGATGTGACAAACACAAACTGGATGGCACAATTTGCTGGTAGTAATATCTGAGTTTTTTGCTCTTGAATTAAATCTGAGGGAAAATTTCTGAGAGGTATTTAGGTACATAATTCCTGTTGAAATTAACAAGGGTTGGATCTGTAAATGTGAGATGATTGCCTTTGAAGATCTAGACAAAAATCATTAACCTTTGCTAATGATAATGATTGTACCCAAAGTGCCCAGTTCTCGTTCATCACTTGTCCTTAACACCTGCCGGCACATACAGGATGGAGTGGGAAGAGAGGAGTGATGTTATGTCTGACTTCACTCCTATTGCAATCAATGACATAATTCCAATTAATTTTAATGACAGCCAGTTCACACCTTAGCTGGGGAGTAGTCTGGTTCCAGTGCCAAGATGCAAGCTTGTCTGCAGCAATAGGGAAACTAAGTTTCTGAATATGTTCTTCTACCTCACCTGTGATTAGTAGGTTGCAAAACTACCACAGCAGAGCTGTTTTTCACTGCCTGATGAGGAAGGAGCCCAGCAGAAGAGTGTTTCTATACAGTTAACTCAGGAACACATACTTTCACGTTCCTTTCTCTCTGAGATGAATAGTGGTTGTGACTAGTCACCGGGCAGACACTGTAAAACCAAGTATTATTTATTTAAGCCAAACACCTCTAAGGGATTGCAAAAGGAGCAGTACTTATGCCTGATCTTCTGCCAGGTGGCATTTTGGATACCTTCCAAACACCTCTTAAAAGAGAATCTGACTAAAGCAATGTTTTCATTAAACTCAAATGGCATAAAACATACTGATCTCAAGGGCATTTCACTTCAGGACGTTTCGATAGTTACTTTTAAAAATAATTTTATTCCGCTTTTACTCTTCTCTCTGCAGGTCAGAACAGTGTTAGTGAAATGAATTATTTTGCTTGAATTGGAAATTGCCTATAAAATGAATTAGCAAAATACTTTCATTTTTTTTGTTGTTTCGTTTGGAGTAAGAAAAAAGTAGGTGCAATTCTCAGGAGAACATCAATTTTACTAAGACCTGTCTACAGGTCTTTCTGGATTTCTTTTTTTCCTCCTCAAAGTATCAACTATGCTGACCTGTTTCTTTACAGTGACCTTTCCCAGACATTAAAAAATTCTTTTTAAAAATTCCAAGCATACATTATTTTTTTTTTTTTCTTTTTCTGCAATTTGCATTATGGTTTAGGGCCAGAAAGAGATTGTGTTGCCATGTAACTGCCTCTTTGTGGACTGTTGACTGGTCTCCTGGGTCCACTGCCATTGATAGCTTCATAGAATCACAGAATTGTTTGGGTTGGAAGAGACCTTAAAGTTTGTCCAGTTCCTACTCCTCTGCCATGGGCAGGGACATCTCCCACCAGACCAGGTTACTCAAAGCCCCGTCCAACCCATCCTTGAACACTTCTGGGGATGGGGCATCCACAGCTTCTCTGAGCAGCCTGTTCCTGTGCCTCACCACCCAAGCTTCCCTGTTTGTTTTCCTGATGGGCTGTGATTAAGCTCAGGAGCACCTCTCTCGTATACGTGGTACAACAGTTCTGCAGATGATGTCCACCTGGTCTCAAACAGGCTAGCTCAGAGCCCAGGGTAGCCTAGTGATGCTGTGTGACTCTACAATTTCCCAGATCCTCCCAGATATTACCTCTGTGCACTGCTATGCAGATGTAGCAGCTTTCTTGGAGATGTGCTGGGTATTCTTAACAGAGCGTGCATTGTGCTTCGTAATTCCTCTTCAGTGCAACTGCACCAAAGGTCTACGCAGCCGCCACACTTACACACAGCCTTGACTCACTGGTGAGGTCACCTTCATTATTCATGGCATTATACATGTCAGTAATCTAAGACTATTTTATAGCAGCATCTAATTTAGCAAATTCCCTACTGTGAGAGACACAGAACTGCAAAGAAAATCATCTCCAGTACAAGGTTCCATGACTGCTGTTCCAAGAGCATAGCAAGCTGATAAAATGAATTACTTCTTTGCAGCACTGATTTTAGTTGTAGATAATCACACTCAGTGCAAAGATTATTTTATAATATTTCTTATTCTTTGTGGTGATGCAATAATATTTGAGGTGAACATAAATTCAACAGCCATTCCAATATGCTATTTTTTCTCATACTCTGTATTTGTTTTCCAGCTTTTTCCTTTTAAAGTCTTTCTATGTAGTTAGTGGTTAGCAGTGCTTAATAGCAGTACCACTTGCCAGCATTCACAAAATCCCTTATTGATTCAGAGGTTGGTGACATCAGCGGAAAGCTAGCTTACTGTCTTCCTGTTCACATGATTTTTTTTTTATTTTCTGCCTTTTTTTGATCACATTTTTATTCATTGATATACAGCACAGCGGGAAAATTTTCATATCGCATTTCTCCTCCCATACTGCTCAATTTGTGTAACAATTTAAAAACACTGCAGCATTCTACAGCATTCTGTTCTAGTGTGCCCATTTACAAAAAACCAACGTGAGCTAATTAAGGAATTACTCGAGTGATACCTCCTTCCACATTCTGAAAAATTCCTCTTAAACAGAAGAGAGAGATTTTAAAAATAAAACCTGCCACGCTACAGAGCTTATTTGAATTAATCATGGACAGTATTACAACCTGATGCTAGAGCATAATTGACTTGAAAAAGGGTATGAGGTGTTATATTAATAAAGTATATTAAAATGTTATAAATATTCATTAGCTTTCAAGAAGGTGCAGAATGATTAAAAATTAATTCAATGAATGGCATCAAGGAGAATAGCTGCTGCATAACTATTTAGGACTGTGCGAAACTGGCAGTTAGAATTCTCTGTTTGTGCTGTACTTTTTGGGTTACCTTTATTCTTCAAAATGTGAGCAGTATAGTTGGACTGTAGTCCTCTCACAAAGAGGTGAGTTCTGCTCCCAAAATTTTGAGATGGAATTTTCAAAGGGAATCAGATGTTACCCTTGTTTTACCATTAAATGTGTAACCTTTCCCAAAATTTTTTTGAAAGTGCAATTTTCAGTGAAACTACCCAATGAGAGTACAAAAGCTAACGGTTGTCATAAATTGTATCTAATTTTGCTTCCATATGCATCCAATTGAGTCTCCCTTTTGAGTGAAACAGACAGTGTTGGCTGGCTTCCTTCATTTTGAACATCTAAATTTTGGCAAGTTCTCAGTCGAGCACATTCCCAGCAATTTGTAGCTTCTTTGTGTCTAGAATAAGGCTTCCACTAAGGGAATAAAAAATATTTTTGCCCCTTTTCTCATAGTTTGCCCTCCAAGATGGACTAACTTAATCTAAGTATTTCCAACCCACTGAAAATTTCAGTGAGTTCATCAATAAAATTAGTTCAAGAAGTCATTCTTTTTTCTGTTCATTTTGGAAAACATCTTCTGTTTTCTGTTCCATGTTAAACTACATTTTAGTCATTTGTTATTTCCACAATAGATTATTTCCTCTTCTTTCATTATCTCCAAGTAGTAAATTAAGTCCTGAATAAGTGAATGGGCCAAACATAGCAGCTGACATCAAAGGTGTTGCTTGTGGCTGAAATAAACTCATTGCACATATAAAAAACCAAAAACAATCTCATAGTGAAGACAGCAAACTGTCTTCAGTTTGGTAACTGGTTAAGCCAGCTTCTGTAAATTTAGACAATAATGTCTGATTAGGACTGTAAGTGCTAATTAGGGGATAGCCAATGGAAAAAGCATCTCCAGGAGCAGTACACAGAACAAGAGCCAGCCTTTGAGCTGGGACACCATGTGGAGGGAGGACTTTGTGCTGAAGATGGGACTTCCCAGGACACAGCTTTTGTCAAAGGATAAAAGAGGGGGAACCCTTATTTCTACTTTCTTGGTGCCTAATCTTTGTAATGAATGGTATTGGAGAACAGCAGTGGCCCTTTTGTGGCCCTTCTGGCTCAGCAACATCTTGAATTTGGTTTCTTGAAACACCAGAAAGAGATCTGTTGGGTGAAAGCTACACCAAGCTCTTGAAATGTACTGCTGTATATAAAAGCTCATTTTCTCTTTTTCAGATGGTCATTTGGTGTTCTGCTGTGGGAGATTGTAACTTTAGGAGGCAATCCCTACCCAGGTATTGCTCCTGAAAGACTCTTTAACCTCCTAAAAACAGGCTATAGAATGGAGAGACCAGAAAACTGCAGCGAAGAAATGTAAGTACCTCTTGATTTGATTAGATTCATTAAAAATCTCTTAAATTTTAAAAAATATGAAAAAAAGGTTTGGATAAATACCACATTATACTTCTGAGATATACAGCAGAATATTTATCAAAATATGGAGTACTCAAAAGAATGTAATGAAATTAATGAACAGAAAAACACAGGACAGGAATTACCAACTCAATGTTTGCAGCTACATCCCAAATACCTATGGCCTATTGAGTAACATTTGCCAATCAATGAAATCAGTTTGAATATTCAAAACTTTTGAGGTAAGAAGGAGATTTTCATAAATCAGTGTTAGCTAAAATATTCAGGAAAACATTTGAGTACTTTTCAGCAAATAACAAAAACATTCCATCCACAGTTGTTGGTATTAATTGTCTGAATGTCCTGGCATTACATGGGAGAAAAGGTATCCTGACCTGGAAGTCTTTACATAATTTTTCTGTGACTTGATAAGCAAATTACAATTTCTGTCTGGAGATAATTCACATCTTATTGGTTGATTTATTAAAATTCTCTGTGTGATATACCTCTTCTCGCTGGTTCTTCACGTGGCACTTGGAGATGAGGAATGATTTTATGTTCAGCCTGCAAATCTGGTCATGGTCTGGTTTTTTATTTGTTTGTTTTGTTTTAAGAAAGTTGCCAGCCTATAATCATTCCGGTGTCTACCTTGGCTGATATGAAGGATGCTTTGGCCACGTGAAAAACAAAATACAATAGAAATAATATAACTATCATTTTTTAATACTGCATATGAAGAAAGACATTAAGAACTTATCAACCTAGAACAGAGCAGAAGTTTACAAATTTCACTGGTAAATATCCCCCAGGAGCTAATCTATTTTTTTTGTTTGTTCCATCTCAGAAGGGAATAAGACCTTATGCCTCCAATGTATGTTACAGTGGCGATGCTCCTTATGTTAGGCGAGCTTGACCACGTCTAAGTTTCTATTCAAGCCATATCATGGTTTTCTGACTAGTTTAGATTTTTTTTTTTTGTTTCCTTAGAATATTTTACTGACAGTCTTTGTGAGCCCACTTTGGGGACCATTTTCTTCAATTGTATTCTCTACCTCATACAGTCAAGTAAAAAAGAAATCATGGATGAGGCAGAAAATGGTGTTCTTCAAGACCTTTCTGTAGCTCTTGCAGTCAACTGTTTCCTCAGTTAGAACAGTTTTGTGATGATGTAGATCTGTTAGTCTTGAAAATACTTGAGCTAGGAAAATAAGAAGAATGGAACACTGGGTTGGAGAGTTACATGTCCAGAGCTTAGCATATGTCCAATAGTCAGTTGACTGTAAAACTAATTCTGTTCCCTTTTAACTTCCCTTCTATAGAGTTTGGTGTGGAAATAAAGGCATAATAATTTAAAAATAGCAATCAAAGAACATCAGTTTGTACAAGTTGTCTTAGGTATGGTATTTCCTCAAGACTTCATTTCAAAGCAAACTTTACAGAAACTGTTCAGTATTTAAATAAATGAAGATGGTAAACATTTGAGGGGGATGTTTCTGCAAGAATAGTAAGGATAATTTGCAGTCTTTTGTGTACAGCAAAGCTAATCTCCTCTCCACAGCTGTGCATAAGCAGCAAAATTCAACTCTCTGACATAACAGCAGTTATCCAAGTTGTGAGATGCACATCAGTGATGATACACAAATTTCTTTAAAGTTGTTGGCAAGTTAAAAAAAAAAAAATCACTTAGAAATCTGGCATGCTGCCTACACATGAGGTGGTTCTTTGAGAAATAATGAAACCTCAGACTGAGTCCTACAAGGACAGCCAAGCGCATCATCATTTGAACTCATAAAGGCTGATGAAAATAAAAGCCCATTCTTGTGAATGTCAGTCATTAATTCAGGGGAATGTTTAACAGAAAACATGACCAAAAAAAATAAATTATGTGTGGCCTTCAGGGTGTGGTTGAACTTGAGTACTATAAATTATTTGAGCAGAAGCTTGACCCACTTCTTACAAATACTTTTTTCCACCTTGTGGAAATCACAGGTACAACTTGATGTTACGCTGTTGGAAGCAAGAACCAGATAAAAGACCAACATTTACTGAGATCAGCAAGGAACTAGAGAAAATGATGGTGAAGAGTAGGGTAAGTGTGAGCAAGCAAAACTCTGAGTTTTTTTCTGATCGTGAGAGTTTGAATATACAGAATTTATGGTATTCTTTTTTCTTTAAAAGCCATTACTCTTCAAAAGTTTTAAAGCATTTAATCAGTTTTTTCCAAATGCATCCCAATTTTTAAAAGCAGTATGTAGTGGCTTTGATGATTTCAAACCTGTGTAGAAGATGACTTATCCTTAGTTTGTCTAGCTTCCTTAATGAACAAACAAATTACTGTAAAAGATTACTCCTAAATTGCAGTGCTGGATGAATAACCTGGAGTAGAAAGACTAGAACTAAAAGAATTCCATAGTTCTGTGAATCTGATTTAATGGTATGATGATAGCAACAGACATATGAAAGCTGTATGATTCCACCATTCGGAGTTTAAAACCATTATAGCCCTGTAGAGGCTTCAGTGGAGAAATGGATGCTGAGGTCTGAAAATAAGTCTAAGTTGCATATGTGTAGAAGATGCATATATATATATATGCATATATGTATGTATATATATATGTATATATATATATACACACACACTTACCTGCACATACACACTTTTTAAGAAAAATCTATTAGTTACGTGATGGATTTGGAGTGTAGGCCACAGATTCAAATGAGAAATGGAGTGAATGCACCGACTGTTAGGACAGTTGGGAACTTGATGGTGTTTAGCTTGTGTACAAAGATGAGAAGATCTGAGTACCTTCTCCTTCAAGCATATATGTATGAGGCATACGCAGATTTTGGGCGTAACAGAAACTGAAGGTCAAACAACTCAGCTGGCACAACCAACTTCTTGGTTGTCTTACTGATATGCAGAATTAAGTAAAGGAAGTATTAATATGTACATAGCATGTCTAGTGTGCTGGCAAATCGGTTACTTCCAAAGGAGCTTCAGAAAGGGAGATCCTAGTCTGGTGCTAGAAGTACGGTCCAAAGACAAATACAGTGAGGTCTGTAGTTACTTGATTCAAAGAAACCCGATGCATGTCTAGTCTTAATACCCAACCAGCCACACTGCTATGTACTTTAACCCAGCTTTTTGTGTGTTCACTTCTTAGGACTACTTAGATCTTGCGGCTTCCACCCCTTCTGATTCCTTACTTTATGATGATGGGCTCTCAGAAGAGGAGACACCTCTCGTGGACTGTAATAATGCTCCCCTCCCTCGAACCCTCCCTTCCACATGGATTGAAAACAAACTCTATGGTAGAATTTCACATGCATTTACTAGATTCTAGCAACACAAAAAATGATTTTTCTTCTGCACTGTTCTCAGACTCTGTAACCCCATTGCAGTGTTTCTTGTCTGAATGAAGCCAATCAAAATTTGCTTGGAAGCTTCTTTTGGGTTTTTTGTTTGTTTGTTTGTTTTTTCTTTTGGTAAATGTCAAATTTTGCATCAAGAACATCCTTTAGTCATTTTGCAGCTGTGTTTAAAATAAACGCTTTCAAAAGGATGTGAAAATAAGTAAAATGTCTAGATTATCACACAGTAAAATAAATTTTAAAAAAAGATCAGGGAAGTATTCTCAGGGGAAATAAGAAATGCTTATGAGTATCTAATTCAACTATCCTGTTGGGGGGGGACTAGGAACATTTAAAGTATGTTAGAATCTGCACCTCTAATTTAAGCAATAGACTTTTTTTAATATTTTTTTTTGCCACAGCTAAATGATAGGACTCATTTTCAACATTTTTATTTTATCAAGATGGATTCCTAAATTTCAGCTGCTGTTAATGCATTCTGGATCTGTAAGCTGAGATGTCTATATAATGTGAATGAAATCAGACTATCATACACAGAAGGTATAAATACTGTATATAAGTATTATATACAGACTAAATTGACATGTAAAGCTCTTTGGAAAGTGACTTAACAGGCATTTTGAAAGTACTCAGCTGTTTTCACGTCCTTTGATTTATTACAAAAATGTCAGTACTAAATTCTGATTGAATGATGTAGCAAGTGTTTTTAAAAAGAACATATGCTTTCATATTGTGATGGTGAGATGGACAGTAAAAACGGTTCTTGCCAAAACTCCTACATTTTGTCTCCTGATTAAATATTCTACATGTTTTTAGACATTTATTAACATTATAGATATTTTTTTCATTCTTCAAGCAGTATGACTTCTGAAAAGTTGGGTCTTGTAGCTTAAAAGTTGCCATTAATATCTGGCTTTCGGTCTATTTTTACCTATACCCTAGCTATATTTTTTTTAATAGGTTCCCCCAACTCACGTTCACTTTGGGGCGCTCAGTGGCCAGACTGTAAAAAGAATGCAGTAGCAGGAAAAGCTGCCACTGAGATTGATGGCAGATGCTGAATATATAATAAGCAACAAAAGATTTCTGTTTTTGAAAATCTTGACGCCGGTGTAGTTGACTCCTTGCACAGCTGGGCTGGCATGGTGCTAAGCACTCTGTGTCCGATTTGGTGATCCCCTGTGCCTCAACTCAGAAACATCACTGGACTTGATGCAAATAATTACATGCTTTAAATACACGCTTAAATGCTGAATCAATGCAAGAGTGCTCAGGACTTTGTTGGACTTAACACAGTTGTGCTCCTGGATTTTATAAAATTAAGCAGAGGATCCCTGGTGAGGGTGTGAGAGTGTCCCCCAAAACACATGCAAGGCAAAGGAAAAATACACCTATTTGAGAAAGTGGAAATACTCTCAGTGAGTGAAATGGACTTTGGATCCTGTCCCAAATAGATTTATTAATTCTTGGAGCACTTTCTGTACAGCAAGAACTTCTTCTTGCAAAGCAATACCTTGCTATAAGAACATTAAAACATAAAATGATGGAAAGCTGGAGGCTTATCAAAAGAAAAATTATTAGCTTTTATTATGCACGTGTGCGTGCACACTTTTTTTTTTTTTATCAAGAAAGCACTTTATTTTTTCAGAATTTTGCCTGCATCTGAATTTATGCTTCAGGGATTGTGAAACGTCATTTATATTAATTATTTGGGACAAAATCCAGTGGACTGGCTTGAAATATTGAAGGGAGTTTTGCCAAGGGCCTTACTGTCTGCACGTGAAGTTATGGTTCTTCAGTGCAGAAAAAATTATCTGTTTTCATTTTTAGGCATGTCATACCCGAACTGGCCTGAGGAGAGCCCCGTTCCACTCACAAGATTCGATGGCACTAACTCTGTGTTTTCAAGATATGCAAATGATAGTGTATATGCTAACTGGATGGTTTCACACTCAGCGGCAAAATTTATGGACAAGTTTGATAGTTAAAATTTTCTTTGCGAAAGGTAATGGACTCCTGAGGGGAACAAACATGCAAAGAATGGAAAGTCCATTGGCTCGTTCTTTGTACAAACAACAACTTTTAGATTGGCAAACTCTTTTATGGATAGTTTCTGAAGTGTGTTATTCATGCTGAAGGCTATAATTGGTGATTTCCCCTTTCAGAAAACATATCAGGCTGGATAAGAGTTGTAGTTCCAGTACTTCTTTTTAGATTGCCACTTGCATATGGTTCCATTTGGCAACTTGTTACTGCAAATGGCTCTGCACTTAATTCTCACTGGTTTTAGATTAACCATCCTGTACTACAGCTTTCTTGGATGGGAAAATGTACTCGAACTGCTACTTTCATAGTGGCTGTTAGCATACAACCACTTGTAAGCAGGAAGCACAAATACATGGAAGGGAGGGGGAAATAACGCTCCCAAACTACTGAGCTTGCTATCAGATGAGAAGTGTTACAATGATGTTGGCACTAATGAAGCCTGTAACTTGGTTTGGCAGCAAACATTTAGTAACTCAATAGACGACTTGAGATTCAACATTTGAAGTCTTGTAAAATGTATCGTCTTGTCTTAATGAGAAGAGAGTTTGTTTTATTAGTCTTAACTGCTCTTACCTTTAGCACAATGGAGATAAATTTGATACTAGATATGCTGTATAGACTGATGGCAATCAAGAGTGTTCATCTGACAGTTTACTTTCCATCATACACATCTTAACGCTAAAATGTACAGTCTTGTACAATCATAGTTCCTTTTACGAGTTCAATTTGGACTGTACAGGATTTTTTAGATTGAATTGAAGTAGAGATTTTGTTTGAAGTCATGTTCAGTGGGTTGGAGCCCTCCTCTCAGCTCAGAATTGGATACACTGCCATGCACAGGACACTGCCATGACATAGTTCCAAATAAAGCTATTATCTTGGAAGTTACAAGTAAGCAACACTTGCACAGCAAAAGTGGTCCAATACTCTTAATGAACCCATACGAAGGAATTGTCATCTGAATTTGTTATGGTGAAATAGAAAAATGTTCTTACAACATTGACTTGATATTTAGGAGAATGATCTGACTATGGGTCATGTGTTCTATGTGGAAGAGTAAATGATCAGCACTACTTTTGTCTTTATTTGTAATCTAATATGGTTAAAGATAACTTTTGTTTGCTACAAATGTTGGGATGTAAATCCCTAGTGACTCATTGTTAACGTTGTGATGGTTATTCTAAATAATCCAATCCTACCAAAGCTTACTCCTGTCACTTACAATCCAATTTAGCTGTTTTCAGATGTTGTTTTGTGTACCAACTTTGTTTCCATTAAAGTTTGTGATTTCAGAAACAAGAGTCAGACTGCCAAAACCCTAACACAGATTTTTATGTTACAAAAAGTGGGATATAAAGTGCTGTGTTAGAATTCAGACAACTTCACTTTTAGATGTCATCTGTTCTGTCCTTGCTTCAGACAAGCAGTAAGCAGAGTGAGTTTTTCTTTGTACCAACGATGCCCGTGTTGTGTAATGCTTGCATACAGCAAACAGGTAGAGCTATATATACAAATGGGGTTCAGTTGTGATGTAATGGTGGTCTTCAGTGGCACAACACAACTCAGAACACTGTCAGAATGAATACTTGTAAAATAAATGGCACTGACAAGCCCATCATATGGGCTTTTATTTTTTTTATTTTTTTTGAGAGAGATTATGGAAAAAAAAAGAAAAAATGAAAAAATGGCATTTCTGGCAACTTTTTTTTTGTCTGGTTCTTTTCCTGTGTTTTATGTCTGCAAATGGGAATTCTTTATTGGCCATCAGCAATCAAGGCACACACACACATATATATATATATTAATTCTTCCTTAAATTAAGTTTCTTTTTATCAGCTATTTCCAGCAACAGTATTCAACTGGGAGATGTGAAGCTACTTTGCTCTACGGTAGGTGAGTGAGACAGAGCTACTGAAATAACCAGTGAATGCACAACGTATGGCGTATTTTATTTTAGACTTCCAGCATAAGCCACAGCTGTTTCACCATTAATTGCCATAAAAAGTTCACTAATAATTACTACCACCTGGGTCACCTGACAGATGCTTCATATGAAATACATACATGGTTCAGAATGATTGTTTTGTAAAATTTTCCCTTAAAGTGTTTCCTGTTCTGTGTTTCTATTAGTCAGAATGGTGACAATCTTGTTTCAGTTCCCAATTACGTGAGAGTAAATATACTTCCTACACAGGGAAAAAAAGTGCTATGCAGACCATTATTTCCATCAGTGCCAGAAATACTTAGGCACTTGGCTGCCCTGAGGAATGTGAACTCAAAGGGAACAAGTGACTAACCTAAATGTACAGGTTGGAGGGAATGTTTCTGGAAGTTTCTGCCAGCCTGTCCCCCCCCCAGGGGGGACCCTCATTCTCTAGAGAGGTATAAAAGTATTTAAAATATTAATTAGAAAACCTAAGTGGTCAGCTGTTCAAGTCTGTTGCATCTAGCTTCGTAAGTACCCCTCTGAAATTAGTGGGATTGTTCATGAATAAATTATTCACGAATAGTTGTCATTCTAAAATCAAATAACCCAGTAGTTGCTAGCAAAAATATGAAAGGATTATCATAAAATGAACAAAGTAGCAGTACCGCAGATTTACCCATCCCTAGCACAATACTGTCACTCATCTGTCTAGAAGCAATACTTAGAAGTAGGTACTATACTATGCACTGGAAGGCAAGTAAGCACAAGGATACCTCTCTGTATACCCAGAAGTGAAAGAGAATGACATATTTTTCAGTATTTATCAAATTTTTCAGTAAAGACAAATTGTTCATGTAACCTGCGTTTTGCATTTGTTTTCATTTTTAAACCTGTGGGACAGCAACCTGTGTCTTCCAGTTAAGATAGATATATTCTTAATACATTTTGAGAAAGTTAATAGTTATTTTCACGGTGTGTTTCTTGATTTCACCTGGTTTTATAAAGAGTTGTATGATATCTTAATGCAACGAATTTCTTGCTAAAAACATTCTTTGGAGCTGCTATGAAAGTTCATTTTACTGGTAATGTTCTGAAATTAAGTATAATCATTCTGCCCAGCTGACTACAGACAAGTACACTTCCCCTTAAGCTCCTCTGAAATAATTAGTTCCTTACTTAGGTACTAACAAGGTACATTGTATATATCCCAACTTCACCTCATCTGGAAGCTGTTTCATTTGCATTACAAGCCAATTGAAAACAATATGAACAATTTCCAAGTAGTGCAGTTGTACTTGTCAAGAATACACTGATAGCAAGCACTATGCATATTTTGAATAAATAGTCATTTTTGCAGTAGGTGTTTGTTAGTTTTGTTTGCTCCTAAAAATAAAAACAGATTGTGTTTTCAAAAAACACTCAGCTTTGATCTTAGTCATCTCCAATTATGTCCCCGATAAACCTCTGCTTATTTTAATGGAGAAAGTGTTGCCAATGGACTAATCTCGACCCAAAATACCAGTCTAAGATGCTTATTTCATCATGATATTGATATAGTGGAAAGAACCACCAGCTGCCTGGTTGGAATTACTGAACATGGTTGTGCATAGATGCAATGTTTTAAAATGTGAGTGGGGCATAAAGGTACCAGCAGTCACTGTTGCCACCTACGTAGTAGTGTGGGGCTGCTCTGCACAAGTCCCCATGTAAAGTTACTTCAGCCAAGTATTTTGTGTGAATTTCTTCTTCTGTTTCCAAGTTGACGTACAAATAAAGCAAAATGCTAGAGACTTGTGCAAAAAAATAAAAAAAAATAAAATAAAAAGGTCATCTCGTGCAGAGAGTGGCAAGAAAACGGTTATTAACAGACCTTATGATTATTTCTTATCTTCAGAAATGCGTTGGCATTTCTCAGAAGGGAAATAGTGCTGCCCTGCTGGAAAACATGTCCTTTGTAGTGGGACAAGGTTTTGGCATATTTAGTAATCTGTAAGTGGGGGATAGAAGAAAATGTAAACTAACACAACCAGAAGACCTAGTTTTATATTTCCAAAATAGTTTATTTTTCAGCACTGTAGGGACATATGATTTTAATCATTCACAACGCTGATTCTAAGAGTAGGTGTGAATTACTGTATACCACGCTGGCACTATGTCTTTTGGACAAGGGGTCAACAGAAAAGTGCTAAGAGCACATGTGTGGTCTCTCCCTTTCCTTCTCTGCCTTCACCCCACTATTCCCTTACCACTTAATCTGATCTGGGGAGGAAAATGTGTTTGCCCGTGGGAGAGTTTTCCATATGCCGCAGCCTGCAGAGACAAAAGGCTTTGTGCTGGTGAGAAGACGGAGACACCTGCTTTCACTTGTGTTCTGCAGGAGGGGTCCCCTGACCTGCTCACCTTCTAAGCTTGTGAACTGAGAAGATCCTGATGGGGCAGAAGAGGCAGAAGCCCTCTGTCCCACTGGCCTGGTGCAGAGGCATGGTAGGACCAGGCTACTGCAAGTCACCAGCCCATCCACACGTCCCCTCTCTCGATCTACCCCCACACCCGCAGAGCATGCACACACTGCAACAAAAGCAATCTGAAGATGAGTGTGGGCTTTACTTCACATAAGACGAAGTGCAGTCTTACAAAGTGAAAATGCAAGAGTTGTTGGGGCACAGTAAATACTGCTTAGTTTTCACTTCACGTTTTGGCCAGCAGACAACCTAGCTTGCCGTGGACTGCTCCGTGAAGGGAACCGCAGTGTGGTATCCAGAGACTGTGAGGAGCTTCACGTTAACAGCATCCTCCCGACCTCAACTGAAAAGTTAATTCACAGGTACCCATTGATGTTAAGATAGGGTTAGTAGCTAATTAGCATAGTATGGTTGGTGATTGTATACATCCAGAGCTGTGATGTTATGGAAACAGACAATTATCCTGGCTTTTAGGGGGTTGTGGCTAACATCTACTAAAAGCCCTTGGTGCACCCGATGCTGGGTGCTCACAGTTAACCCATGTGTTTACATGATGCTCTCTAAATGCGCAATTATAGCTAGCCAGAAACATCTGGGGCTTTAATTTTATCAAATCCCCAACAACAAAAAGAAGGTTCAGAAATGCCAAAAAAACCTTCAGAGAGATGAACCACATCCAGTCTGGGTTCAGAGGCAGGAGAGACCTACCTCCCTACCCATGCGTATAGCTGTGGGCACAGCTTCAAAAAACCCGCAGCACGATACAAGCAGAGTTCCCTGTTTCCCAAGGTGGTTTTTTTCGCCTTTTTTTTTTTTTTTTTTCCTTCTGGTCAGGAGTGTCAGTGATTGATTTGACAGCGGTAGACAAGAATGAATCTTTCTGCTACAGGGTATAAATAATTGAGAGAGATTCTAGCCTTGAGTCAGAAAGCCATTCAACACTTAAATGGTTTTCCTGTGCAGGAAGGCTTTCTGAACAGGGACCTGGCCCACACATAGTGAATAGAAATGTTTTAAGTTTATGCAGATTATAAGGATTTTATTAAAAAAAAATAATAAAATAGACAATTGGAAATCTCATCCAGTGTTGCTCTTCCAGGATAATTTTTAAAAGGAATTGTGACAATTAAACACTGAGCAGAAACAGATGATGTGGGGTTTTGTTAAAAAATGAAAATAGTGAGAATGTTTTTATTTATGCTGAAAGGTATTTATCACCATTTTTACATGCACAAAGATAAAGTATGCAACTTGGTTTGCAATGAGTTGTCATCAAAGACAATTTTTTAATCACACAGAAATTGTTCATCCAGTTATTTTGAGTTGCTTAATTGAGTCTCCATTATGATTTACTGAAATTACGAAATTTGAAATTAATGGTTTGAAAAGCTAGGCCTGAAGTTAGAGATTACTTGTAATCTCTTGTACCATTTCAAATGATAATCATACACATACTAGGGAATACGTAACAACTCTGCTTGTAGCAACACGAGACCTTAAAATGCACTAGTATGAATAGCACATCATATCTTTCTTGCTATAAAAGGATTCAAGAATATGGTTAAAGACCTTCTCATACAAGATTTGAACACGGACCAGGGGACCGGAGGGAATATGTACAGTAGTGCACCGTGCATATTGACCCCATAACCCACATTACAAGGGGAAGTGCACAAAAATCTCACTTTCCTCCCAGCAATTAAGCAGCACTTCCTTATGTGTCACAGGCAGGACTGAGTAAAAGGTTCAGACAACTAAAGGAGTAGTTTACGAATACCAAGAACAGTGCACTTAAAAACGTTTTAATGATGTATATGCAACAACGAGTGGTAACGGTAACAAGGAAAACTAAAATAAGTTGTAAGGTGACTGGAGGCTGGACTCAGGGGAAGGGAAAGATTTTGTGGTAGTTACAGACAAGCCTGTAGCTAACACTTGCCAAAAAAAAAAAAAAAAAAAAAAGAAAAAGATTGGTGTAGATAGTTATTGTTAAAAATGGGCCAGCATGGTACGGAGAAGTGAGCACATGAGAAGTTTCTTTGTCTCTGATCCTGTCTGTTGCACAAAGAAATGAACAACTCTTCTGTACTTGGCTGTTTGCTAATTTGTCAACATCGATGATCATCTGTACCTCTCCACAGTTCTCATTTTGTAGGGAAGGCTGTGTTTTTAGTTGTTTTCTTTTGTCTGCAGGACAGGAACAGAGGGTACAACAGATTATTCAGTACAGCATAATTACATACTGATATACTGAATATTCTGAATAAAACATGAAACATCTCAGATTAAGGAAGCCCAAAGAATTCCCTCTCTAAAGATACTGTTCTTACTGTAGATATTTATCTCAGCAACTTGAGCTTTGGTACATGAGATTCTTAAATACAAAAAGAAACCCAACCAGATAAATAACCAAAAGACCTTGATAATTTACAGTTATCTTCTGCAACGAGTGCTCATGAAAGATTGTGTGGCTTATATCTTACTTTAACATATCCTGTTGTTTTATACATGTGACCAATATTGCCTCATATATAGAATGATCTAACTTTTCTTTTTGCATCCTAGAGAGTGAACTCTACATTTTAAAAGGTACTTTAATAGGACTGATTTTAAATATATTACTTTATAGTTTTAATGAGTTTCTGTTCTGCAATACTGGAGATAGGAAAAAAAATGTTATTTTTTTGGTATGTTTTGCACAAAACAGTGTTATGTCTTCTAGTCAAAGTCCTCCTAATCTGTTTTCCGTTCTAGGTACAGAATACAGCTGCTTGGACCTTGTTTCAGAGCTGCTTTGTAGTCAACAGATTTGTGACAAAATTGTCCTCCCTTGTTAGAAGAATGCCTAAAGCCCTTCTTGGCGTCACTGGAAAGAAGCCATATAGCAAAGGTGCCTTGGAGTCCTCAGAAATAAACCAATGCAGAATTCAGTACTGCAGTGCTCCACGCTGCTGGTACTGGTTATTCTGGTCCCCTGTCCCACCACAATCGCAAATGAGCAGTGGAGCCCTGGGCATGTGAGCCACGCTGCCTGCCAGAAAAAATAAGGCCGTGCGGCCAGGAAAGCGATCAGCTACTGCTGCGGAATACGGCACGCTCCCCTCGGCTGCAGCAAGGAGCAGAGTCTGGGCACTTAATACAGCTGTCTGAAAGTCACTTTCATTCCTGTTCATCTGCAGCAAAAACCAAAAATGTGTGTTCCTGTACAGTACCACTTCCGGAATTCTTTTTCTACCATTAAAAAACTCAGCAAACATTTCTTGCTAATGGTGACTATATATTAATTTCAAAATAAATATACACTTTTTTTTTTTTTTTTAATCCCAACAATTCTGATACAGTGTTCCATACACTTTGATAGTTGCCAATGCCATTGATAAGGTTAAACCAAATTGTCACGACTCAAAGGAGAAACAAGAAATAAGAACTGCTTTCACCAGCTTTTTCAGACAGGAGGTAAACAGTCATTAAATCTGATTTATATTAACTTACAGGGCAAAGTGTGATTATATTGATTATCTTTTCCAATAAGATTTAAGAGAATTCCTTCTGTTTTCACGAGTATAAGAACTGTCTGCTTTAATGTATGGAAGGAGACAATATAGGAATTTGAAGTTGGCTGATGCTGTAGCCAGTCTGTACAAACTGTTTTCTAATGGAAATTTCTAAAAGGAAATAATTTAGCAATCCCAGCACAGCAGCAACACAAAACAATCTATAGCAGATCATTTCCCAAACAACCCCAAACCGTGGGTTTAAAATCTGTTACGTCGTAGTACCAAAAAAATCAGCGTTTGATACTAAAACAGTATATAAATACAGGCAGTCCTTCAACATTGAAAGATGTAGATGCCAAAAGTCTGCGCTTTGCAAAGTCAAATGTCAAATAAATGCAAAATAAGAGAAACAGTAACAATAAATAAAGGAAGATTACTGCATAGTAAATTGCTCTAGTGTGTTGGTACAAAGTAATTTTGCACATACATTCTCTTCTATACCTCTAATAACTCAAGAGGTGATTTCAGCCTGTAAAGCAGTGAAGTGAAACATGCAGACCTTCAAAGCACCTTTAATATTCATCACAGATGCCCTGCGATAACGATAAAACAGTAATGGTGTCCCTTCTACTTTGGGAGGCACGCCTGCACAAAGAGCACTAAGTTACCATTGACTTGGTTGAGGCTCACGCTACAGCATCGTTATCTGCACCTGAGGTAGAGTTTTCGCATTGTTAATTCTGCAGTAATGAGTTACCTCCTGTATGACCCCTTAATTCATAGCCCATAGCACAAAATGTGTTTGGACAGGACGAGCGACAAAAAGGTTACAGAACACAATTTGGCATAAAAGCTCAAATTGAGGACTTTCAGGGGAAATTTTTTAAATCAAGATGATTAAACTTTTAGTTGTGTTGCTCAGTATCTGTTATAAATAATTTGCAACAATTAAAACAAGGATAAAGAAAGAAAGCAGCTTCACATGGGATCATTGTTGGAACTGTGCCATCAGTAAGGCTGGGCTGTAGTATTTGACAAAAAGCCCTGTGTCATGGCAAACTAATGACTATTGTTTGGCAATTAAAGCTCTGAAATTTCAGGCAAAATAACAGACCATTTTTCTTATTCTACATGCACATTTCATTTCAGCTTGAGAGGATAAGAGAACAAAAGTATCTACTGTTGAAGGATTGCATTTTTTTTTTTTTTTTTTTTTTTTTTTTTTCCTCTTTTAATTTCCCCTTTGGTCTCATTTGCATTACTCCTTCACTTTGGCATCGTGTTCTCAGATCAGCTCCTCTCTTTTTTCTATTGTTTCTTCCCCTCCAGCCCACACATATGCTTAAAAAAATACAAAGACAAGAAAAAACAAAAAGCACTAGAGGCTGGAGCTAATGCTGTTCTGGAAAACTTCTTTTTCAGATCAGCTATTGCCAGCCACTTCTTTTTCCCTAGCTGCACCAATTTAAGAAGACCATTTACCAAAGTTTTAGCAAAATATTTTAAAAGTCTGTCTCCACGTCTCTGAAATAATCATCCTATCATAATGTTTCAATAAAATACAAAGCTGTCACCCATATAAACACATTTACTGCATTCAGATATTAGGAGGTCTCCAAACACCTCTCTAAGGAAAATTCCCCCAGCTGAAATGAATTGTCTTAAAACAGATGTTTGCTAATGTTCTATTGCGTTGCTTATTCACAAACAAAACAGGAATTCCTCTGTAGGGCTGTAAGACTGAGATCAAATAGAAACAACTACATTTGTATGCACAAATACAGGTCTGAGTTATGAAGGAATGTCTACTCTTGGAATGGCTCATTTTGATAGAAGAGTCAGGAAGTTATATATAAACGTAACTGCAAAAACGTTTTTTCCTGTTGTGGTACGCCTCTTATACATATATGACTATGAATACCCAAGTTGTTTTTACTAGAATTTAAGAAACATATTATTTCCTTCTCTCAAGCTGAAGAAAAATAATCTTTCTGGAAGTGAAGGAACTCTAAAGTAGAGGAAGGCATGACTTAAAGCAGCAGCAGCATTCTGTGTGCAATCTCCAGTCAGTCTCTGTGGGGATCCCGGCACACAGCAGCAACCAGCCTTCGCACAGAAAAGGGGCGCCTGGGAAGCTCGGCGGACGATATTCAGTCTGGTTGCTCTCTGTAGACCAACCAGCACGTGACGCAGGGCTGTCAATTTGTTTGAGACCTACTTCATAGTATCGGTTAATGCAATCGGCTGGGTGGCAGTGGTTATTTCCATTCCGTTATCTTCTTGAACTTGCAGATAATATTATGTCTGCAGAACTCTGCAGTCTCCATATTCAGTAAAATAACACGGGCGTCTAGTAAACTCCGACGCATTTATCACTACACAGAGCTCGAACGGGAGCGGGGCGGTCCTCGAGAGTCATCTCTAATATGCAATTCTGAAACTCTGTATGAGCTCAGATTTAAAATAGCAGTATATTTACATATAGTTTAGAAAGAGAGAACAAACCCACATTTACCTAGTTTCAGGAGTGCATACATGAAAATCTAAAACCTGCTGTCCTCTCTGTGAGTTTCTTTAAAGATATTTTGAAGGATCCATCCTCATGACAGCTTTCAAAGTTTAGGACAGTGTCCCCGCTGACTGCCAGTCACACCAGCCTCACACGTTTTCCCCGTCTGCTGGTTTGCTACGAGGTGCGGCCCAGCTGTTCATGGAAGGCCTGACAGCGAAGAGTAGTGAGAGAGTTCCCAGTCTGCATGGAAAATCCCTGCCTATTTAAAACCACAGTGTATTCAAGCCATTCTCTGGAAAGACCTTCTTTGTTCACACTGTTTGCAGGCTTGGAATTTAGGCCAGGCAGATCAGGCTCCCCACCATCCAGCTCTCCCTCAGGTTGTGCAGTGCACAGGGCAGGGGGATATTTATGAAGGGGCCAGTTTCAGTCTGCCTGAAGACAAAGGGCTGTTCTGTACTGGTTTGCGTAGGAACTTGACGCACCTGCAATGTGCTGGGGATGGCAGCGTCCACTGCCGTGAGCCTGCGAGGCCTTGCTCCGCACAGAGCTGATGCCTGCCTCTCCCTCATGTGGTCAATGCTGCACCACGGTGTTGTGGGCAAAGCAGCAAAGTACGGGGCATGGATCTTCACAGAACAGATCCTTGGTCACTTCTGAGCGCATATGAAACAATTTTTGATGAAAAGGGCCAGAGATATTTCATATATAGTTATGAAAGAATGTAGCCAGCAGGACCAGGGAGGTGATGGCTCCCCTGTACTCTGCTCTGGTGAGGCCGCCCCTCAAGTGCTGCGTTCAGATTTGGGCCCCGCACTTCAAGAAGGACATGGAGGCTCTGGAGTGTGTCCAGAGAAGAGCTACGAAGCTGGTGAAGGGCCTGGAACACAAGTCTTGTGAGGACTAGTTGAGGGAACTGGGATTCTTTAGTCTGGAAGAGGCTCAGGGCAGGCCTCACTGCTCTCTACATCTACCTGAGAGGAAGGTGTGGGGAGCTGGGGGTCAGCCTCACAGTGATAGAACTAGAGGGAACAGCCTCAAGTTGCGCCATGAGAGGTTCAGATTGGAAATGTGGAGACATTTCTTCTCAGAAAGAGCAGTCAGGCACTGGGATGGGTTGCCTAGGGAGGTGGTGGCATCACCGTCCCTGGGTGTGTTCAAGGAAAGGTTCGATGTGGTGCTTGGGGACATGGTTTAGTGGGTGACATTGGTGGTAGGGGGATGGTTGGACCAGATGATCTTGGAGGTCTTTTCCAACCTTGATGATTCTATGGTTCTATGATTACTATCTCACCCACTTCATGGTTTGGGCTGTACCCTTTCAAGCCGTTACTACCCTCCACATGGACTGCTGAAGAACACCCAAGATCCTAAACCTGACATCCTTTTAAACTAAGACCCACTGATTTTTTTTTATTATTATTCTTATTTTTATTTGATAAACTGAAGAACTAACGAACTGATCCAGGGCTGACAGAGAACAACTCCCATCAGGTCTCCTTGTGACAGACCCAGCGCCTCGCCCACAGCGGCCACCTCACGGCCGCACAGTGTTGGTGACAGGCGAGGCAGTAACGGAGCGGGGCGGCGGCGGGCAGCGGAGGGAGCCCGAGCCCGGGGCCGCCGCCACGTGCGGAGCTGGGGCGCCCCCACAGCGCGGCCGCGGCCCGGCCCCGCCCCGGAGGCGGTCGGGGGGCCGGCGCCAACCCCTTTAAGGGCGGCCGGGAGCCGCTCCGCCCGCTCATTTCCTAGCGCACAGGAAGTGGGGCCGGGGCTCGGCGGCGGGGCCCGCGGGTGAGTAGGGGCGTCCCGGCACCGCACCGCGGCCCCCCGGCACCCGCCCCCCGTCCGCCTGCCTGCCCCGCTCCCTGCGGGGCGCCCTGGGGCCGGCGGCTGGGCAGGGGCAGCGGGCAGCCCGCCGCGCTATGCTCGCCCTGCACCGCCCTGACCGCGGTGGCTGGGGCCGGGGCCGGGGCCGGGGCCGGGTGGGACTTGGGCCGGGGGCTCCGCCGCGGTGGCTCCGCCGCGGTGGCTCCGCGCCAGGTTCCAGCCGCGGTTCCTCCGCCCGCCCGGTGTCCCCCGCTCTGCCCCGGGCCGGACACAGGTCGTTCCCCCCCCTTCCCCCGTGGTCGTGGTCGCGGTGGGTGGGGGGCGCCCCGGGGCTGCCCGGCGACACCGGGTCACCTCGAGCCCTCTTAGCGCCTGTTAACCCTGAAGCCAGCTCGTGCATCTCAGGCATATACAGCAGAGCCGGGGGGGTTGCGATCGGTAAGGTTACAGCTCGGCGTACAAAGCGTTGAACTTACATCTGTTCGGTGAGGAATCATCTAGATCTGCTTCGTTAGCACTCACTTTAATCTGTGGCTCCGTGGCTGGTTGGGCTGCTTGTTCTTTTCCCAGTCCCCTGTCAGGTAGGAATCGAGATGGAGGTCTCTCTGCGGAGCCGCAGGTAAGCGACGAGAGCCCTGTGCCGTCCTGCCCCACGGGCAGGCAGTGTCCTCAGGCTAAGGCTGTGCGCTCAAACCTCTTCTTTTTTCTCTGAGGGATTGGAACTGCCATGAGCAAGACCCTTCCCTCTTTCCCAGCTTGTGCTGGCTTTAAGTTGCTGTTCTCTTTCAGTGTGGTAGAAGGAGATTTCTGGCCTCCCTTTATTTATTAGCGAGATAGCGAGTCCCCAGGCACTGTCAGAGGCAGCAGCCTGGATGTGTTCCCAGCAGCTGTCAGGGGAGGTAGATGGCTCTTGCTGACAGGGTGTTGTTAGCTGAGGGCCTCAGTTACACCCGCAGGCTTTTGTGGGAGCCTCTGGCTGGTAGGTCTGAATTGTGAGCGTCGGGAGACCGTGCTGGGTGGTGCTATGAGGCCCCTGTCCTGAGCCTTCGATAACCTGAGAGTAGGACGAGGAACACGTTTATTGAGTGCAGGGCTGTGTGGCAGAAATAGCAATCGTTTGGCTTGCCTGTTCCTGGAGGAAACCCACAAAAACTTGTGATTAAGATCTGTTGAGCTTGAATGGTTCTTTGTCTCTTCCATCTGTGAGTTTGTTTCAGTGTCCTTCTTGGGCTTTAAACAAAAACAAAAAATCCAAGAAATGAATAAACAGAAATCCCCAAAGGTATTATTGAGGCGGCTGCATCGTGGTATAAATTGCATCAAGTTATTCGTGAATTTAAATTCTTTGCTTTTGAATTCCAGCCCTGGGATATAGGTCTTCCCAAGTGAGTGAAAAACCTCATCTGAGGGCATAGCTGAATGATAAGCAGCTGTGGTCTGTTGCCAGGAGAACCCACATCATATTTGGTGTAACAATTTCTACCCATCCACCGCAGTCTATTTTCTTAATTGTCAGAAGCGTTCATTTGACCTCGTTGTAAAAATGGACCACCAAAATAGCTTGATCTTAAATAAAATTGAACTTGGGGGAGGGAGGGTGTGGGAAATACGATGCCATTTTTTAACTGAATTGCACAATGTTTTTCTTAACTCTGTAACAGTCTGTAATTATGAAGCAAACTTCATGACTTGCAGTATTGTCTCATTATTTAATGTTGGAGTAGGGCTGCGGAGGTGGGATGCTGCTCAGATTTTGGGTAAAGATTTGGGTGGTGTTGGAACTAACAATATGCCTTGCTTTCAGTTAGCTCATCTGTCTTCTACTCTCGTAGAGGACTAGCCCTCCAGAGTAAACATACAGGAGGAGAGCATAACGATCCGGGTTCTGGAGAGATAAAATAGCAAACAGACAAGGTTTTCAAGTACAAGATTTTCTTATTTCTTTAAATATTTTTTTTTAAAGAAAAAGCTTTCAAAGGGCACAATGAAAAATGTTTGAAGAGTGTAGTGGGTTTTCTTAAAAATAAATGTTTCTGTGTTTTATCTATGCAACTACTCACGTTCTTGCAAGCATGGTGCTGGAAATGGGGGGAGAGTGAAATCATAAATCACAAAATGTTCACAAAGAAATGTTATGCTTTTGTAGAAGAGTGGGGATATAATATTACTTCTGAGTTACGGCTGCAGCTTGTACGAAGCTTTTGCAGGAGGGCACTAGTAACTATTTGCCAGACCAGCTTCATTTTGTATGATTAAAAAAAGCCCATACTCCCATCAATAATATTGTTTATTAGCAAAGTCTGCAAGTACAAGCTGACTTGCATTCTTAATTTATTTCTTGTGAACCTATTCTTGAAAAAATAATAAAGGTAGGAACAGTTCAGCAACCTGTGGTTCATTGTGTCACGGGTGTTGTTAGGTGTGAAAGGGCTGAAACCTTTGGGGCCATCTAGCTGCTCCTGCCTTCTAAGCCTGTTTTAACCACCTCTAAACTAGACCTGCTGGTGGTATCCTGTATCTACTAAAAATGTAGACAGGTCAGTTAGCTTAATAGTTCTTGGGAGTCTTAAACTGGGCTGTGTGTGTTTTAAAATCAGTTGTACTGAGCGGTTTTTTAAGTAAAAATAACTAGGTAGTCAATGGAAGCTGTATGCAGTCAATATAGATCAAATGCTCAAGGGGAAAGAAAAATGAGCTTGTTTTCCGAATTCTGGAGGACTTTGTTGCATTGAAAATACAGCAGATTAGAGCAGACGTGAAAAGCTTGTTTTCTTGGCACGATGCTGTCCATACTCCTTGTACTTCGCATGCTGGGAGGCCAGCAGGAGATGCTTGCCTGATAGCTATTGCGGGGTGGAGTGTGGTGGCACTCATACATACATGATCCATCTTCTACCCTAACGGTTTTTAAAGGCTTATCCCATTCACCAAGTTCTCTAAAGCTTTGTTTTGTGTGTTGGTAAGCCTGGGAAGCCACCGCGGGTGCTGTGAATGCAAATATGAGAGTTGGAAGGAGCATAAATGGCGTGCCAGTGTTTTAGGGCCAAGTATCCAAATAAGACCTTAGGTGAGGCAGCTATCGTTTGAGGAAATCTTGCACATACTTTTTTTATCTAACCACTTCCTGCCTCAATCATCTCCAACCGAAATTTAAAATAACCATGGTGACTGGTGTGTTTACTGGCAGACTTCTGCCTGTGGCACGAGCACCACCCAGCCCCGCGCACGTTGGGCCTAGTGCCCTGTCAGCCCTGCCATGCTCCCGTGGGGCTCGGGGTCTTCAGCCCTCTGCTGCTTCTTCTCACCCTGCCGTGGCTGCTGGGCATCTCCTCGGTAGACATGTGGGAGACTTTTGTTGCCAGCAGTGGTGTTGGCAGGTGGCACAAAGGGCAGATCTGTCCCTGCTTTTGTTTCACTGTCTTCCTCCTTTGTATTAAACATGGCTATCTCACTGGTGAGGTGGGTGATAAAGGGCTTGTCTCTTTTTCTTTCCCTACTTCCTTCCTCATACTAAGCAGTCCTGTTTTGCTGGTAAAGCCGCTTCTGGAGGAGGATCAATTTCCTTTATGGTCCTTCATAGTACTGGGGTTTCTGACGGGCTCTGCTCAGGGCAGCTGTCCCGAAAGCACCTCGAGGCCAGCATACCGGCGCTTCTGGTGTCTGCAGCAGGTGTCCCCAGTGACTACTCTACTGTGGCAAGAAGTGACCCAAGGTATCAATTACCTGGCTGTTTCAATAGACGGAGGGGTAAGAGGCTTCACATTTCAGTGTGAGTGCCCAGTAGGTGACTAAAAAATGTGATGTGCAGGAGCGGTGGGGTGGGAACAGGTGGTGGGACTGGAGCTGGGCCGGGCCGGGTGGGCAGAAACACTTGGAACATCGCTTCCAAAACATGGGAAATAACTTTACTGTTCTTCTTCTGGCGTATTGTAGGGAATTCATTTTAAATGAAATGGATATTCCAGTTGTAGAACAGAAATAAAATTATTTCATGGCTGATTAATCCTCTGTAGATGGATCCTGCCACGCCCTTAGTGGCTGTCACAGAAAGAAGTCATGGAGCCAAGCATTGTGTAAGATTTGTCTTCGTGTGTTCAAAGTTAAAATAATACGGTGCAGGACAGCTGTGATCTAAGGGTAAACTTAAAATGCAGGACTTGCACATAGTAAATATTTCTAAGTAAAACCACTAAACACTTAGAATCATAGAATCATAGAATATCCTGAGTTGGAAGGGACCCTTAAGGATCATCAAGTCCAACTCTTGACACCGCACAGCTCTACCCAAAAGTTCAGACCATGTGACTAAGTGCACAGTCCAATCGCTTCTTAAACTCAGTCAGGCTCGGTGCAGTGACCACTTCCCTGGGGAGCCTGTTCCAGTGTGCAACCACTCTCTCAGTGAAGAACCCCCTCCTGATGTCAAGCCTAAACTTCCCCTGCCTCAGCTTAACCCCGTTCCCGCGGGTCCTGTCGCTGGTGTTAATGGAGAAAAGGTCTCCTGCCTCTCGACACCCCCTTACGAGGAAGTTGTAGACTGCGATGAGGTCTCCCCTCAGCCTCCTCTTCTCCAGGCTGAACAGGCCCAGTGCCCTCAGCCGTTCCTCGTACGTCTTCCCCTCCAGGCCTTTCACCATCTTCGTAGCCCTCCTCTGGACACTCTCCAACAGTTTCACGTCCTTTTTATACTGTGGTGCCCAGAACTGCACACAGTACTCGAGGTGAGGTCGCATCAGCGCAGAGTAGAGCGGGACAATCACCTCCCTCGACCTACCTACTAGCGATGCCGTGCTTGATGCACCCCAGGACACGGTTGGCCCTCCTGGCTGCCAGGGCACACTGCTGGCTCATATTCAACTTGCTGTCTACCACGACCCCCAGATCCCTCTCTTCTAGGCTGCTCTCCAGCGTCTCATCGCCCAGTCTGTACATGCAGCCAGGGTTTCCCCGTCCCAGGTGCAGGACCCGGCACTTGCTCTTACTGAACTTCATGCGGTTGGTGATCGCCCAGCTCTCCAACCTATCCAGATCCCTCTGCAAGGCCTTTCCACCCTCATCCGAGTCCACAACTCCTCCAAGTTTGGTGTCATCAGCAAACTTGCTCAAAATACCTTCTATTCCTACATCCAGATCGTTTATAAAAATATTGAAAAGTACCGGCCCTAAAATGGAGCCTTGAGGGACCCCACTGGTGACCGCCCGCCAGCCTGACGCAGCCCCATTCACCATAACCCTTTGGGCCCTGCCCGTTAGCCAATTGCTCACCCATCGGATGATGTTTTTATTTAGCTGTATGGTGGGCATTTTGTCCAGTAGGATCCTATGGGAAACTGTGTCAAAAGCCTTGCTGAAGTCCAAAAAAATCACATCAGCTGGTTTCCCTTGGTCCACCATACGGGTGATCTTATCATAAAAGGAAATCAGGTTAGTTAGGCAGATATACTTCAGATATTCTGTCCCTATGTAGGTACTGGATTCTTGTATTTAATTTTGGTGGCTAATGAATATCCACCCAAGAAGGAGGTTAATGTGGCTGCACCATTAATTGTGCTTTTTTGGCAAGACAGTTGATGAGCACATTCATGAAGGATCAAAACTGTAGGATCCCTTCTGAAGGTCATACGTGAAGCTGTGCTAGTTGTGTATTAATACTAGTGTTTGGGAATTAGGGTGATTGCTCCCAGATCATTTCATAGGGAAAAAGGACCCTAATAAATTTTCAGGTGTCAGTTTTGAAAGAAGGACAGTTACCAGCTTGCAGGTGTCCAGCTGCATAGAGCTGTGCGAGTTCAAAACGGGTGGGTGAGGTGCTCTTACACAGCGGTGCCATCAGTAACTGTGTCTGTAGATGTCTGATGCTTGGTTTGTGGGGATATCCTGTTATGGTTACAACTTGATAGCTAACAAGGCTGATTTTCTCCTAATTCAGCATGCAGTCTCTGGAGTTTGCATGCCCATATCTTCTGTGGAGAAACAGCAGTAACAGGTGGGTGATTTGTCTGGGCTGAGCTGCTTGCTGCTGCGGGGCAGGCGTTCAGCAGCAGAGCAGTCAGCAACAGGGAATGCTGCATTGAAGCAGTGCAAGTGTATTAAAGCCAAGGAGATGAGGCAAGCTAACTATAAAAACCAGAATGCTCATCTTGAACATAATTAAGGGGCTCTGGAGTTACACCGAGGCCTAAGTCATTAGCTTCTCTGTAACGAAGTCCTGGAAGAGCGGTTTGGGTGGTAGCTCTCAGATGAGCTGCGGTAGCACTCCTGCTGTCTGGTACGAGGCTTCCCCAAGCAGTGGTGTCAGAAGTGATAGGATGCTTGTCAGCAGTCTTGATGCTTCTTGCAGTCCTGTGGGCAGCGGAGGGCTTGCATCTTTGTGCTGCCAGTGCTCTGATAGAGTGGAAATGAAGCTGTTATCACTCGCAGTCTTGGTCCATCTTTCCCATGATGTGGGAGTGTTTGACACACAGAGAAAAGGCTTCAGACACACAGAGAAAAGGCTTCAGACCCACAGCTTGCAGAGCAGAGGACGTGCTGGGCAGCTGGGGCTCAGTACTGCCCTGGGGAGGAGCCTGCACGGTGCCAGCTCCTGCCCCTGCTCCCCACTGGCAGTGGGGCTGAGGCTTTGCCTCCAAATTGCTCTGTTAGATTCTGCTAGTAGGTGCTATTGGGCATGTCCTGCAGGCTTTTTTTTTTTTTTTTTTTTTTTTTTGTGACATAATCCAATGACTTTGAACTTTTCCTATTTAACCTTTCAGTGTTGCTCTTTAGTCTTGCAAGTTGCTGAGCCTCTGTTAGTTTTACCTTGCTAGACGAAGAGGTGAGAAGTGATCGAGGTTTAAGTCACCCTCTGAAGGGACCAGAGGAGAAAGGAGAGGGGAAAAAAAACAAACCTCGAGGTGTTAAAATAGCCCAACAGAAGCTATTGCCGGTGGTACCATGTGTCAAATGTCACTTTGAATAAACACTTTGTGATAAGTGGCTGTAGTAACATCTTAATCTTTCCCTGCTGTGCAACAAAACCAGCAACAATAACTGGAGAATATCAGTGCAAACAAATTGCACGAAAGACGAGCAAAAACTAGAGAGGCTTACAGAAACTCCTGATGCCTCTCCCCTCTACATGGTGATCTGCTGCTGTTGATGGGAAGAGGAGGAAAGATGGTTCAAATGTCTCAAAAGCTGTTTTCAGGCACTTGAGAAACAAAAGGGGAAGGAGCAGAGTAATGTTAAGTGCCGGGGGAGTTCTCCTCTTTCATACCAATGTCTTTTTCCAATGCAAGACCATGTTTTAGAGAAGAAACACCAAGATAAATAGCTCTGAGAATCTGCTAGCTTCTCTGCTTCAAGTCCTTCGAGAGTAAGTTTCTCCTCAGTTGTAATGTCAAATGATAGATGGTGTAAGCACATCTAGCTGTGCTTCTGGAATGCACCAGATGTTTCTCAATCATTTGGCATCCAGCTTTCATTTCTGGTGACATATTCATGCCTGACTTGTGCTGAAAGCAGAACTTAAACCACTGTAGTTGTTAGCTGTTTTCAAAATATTTGTAGGTTGTGTTCCCCTTGTCTTAGTTCCACGGGCTGAGGAATAGCGAAGTCATCCCAGTTCTGATACCACATTAAGCTAGCTGATCATCTTTATTTAAAAAGAAAAACAAAAATCCTGTAGAATCATTCTTTTCCTCAGGATTTCTGTATCAATTTGCACTTTAAACAGGTTTTAGGCATTTTGAAGGTCTAAGGACCAGTTGGATAGAACGGGACATAAATGTTTTCCAGTGGGTGGCTGTAGTGGTTTTATTGCTATTCATACTCACAGTGGAGAGATTTTTAGGCAAATATTAGTTAGTTCAGGGTACTGCATGCTGAATTCACTAACAAATCGTAACTTTGAGAACACTTCTGTGATACTACTTAGCCCGCAGTTTTCCAATGAAACTGTTTTGATGAAATTTAAATCAGTGCATTGATACATTCCTGACTTTAAGGTTGATATTAATAGAAGTCTGAAAGTCTCTTTAAGTACAATTCAGGTGCACCTGAGAACTTAACTTCACTCTCTTCCTTTTCACTGCTACAGCTTCCTCATAACCTGGATTTGTAACTCTGGAAACAATAATGTGGCTTGTACTGTGGAAAGATTATTGAAGGCAAACTGAATCCTGGGGACAAGTTGGATTATTTTGTGTTTTTAAATGCTGGCTGTAGTCAGCTATGTAACTGTCAGAAAGGAAAGCCTGGCTGAGGACTGTCCTTTTTATTCTCATCTTTTGGTGGGGTAAAAAAGAAAACAGCATATGATAACTGCCTCTTCACTGTCTTTGAGAGCTTCAGAGAGGATTTGGTCTGTTCTGTTCTAAAGCATTTCAGTTCTGTTTCACAACTGTAAGGGAACTGAGTGCTTGACTTCTCCTTACCTCCCACAGTGGGAAATGTTCCCCTGGTTCTGTGTGAACTCTATCCTTTCAGTATAGCACAAGAGTTGCCATATGTTGGCATACATACCTCTTACTACGCATATGCTGTCATAACTGCCATGTCTAGATCTCCACACAAAGAGAACTGGATGATGATTAGGAGAAGTGAGAAAACGGAAGAACCCTTGATTTTGATAACATATTTTTTTGCCCAAGTATATATACCCCATTTCCAGAAAGCACATGATTTTCAACTTTGTCTGCTACTATTCACACAACTAACAACTTGCGTCATGGTGTTTTTTATTTTTAATATACTTGTACTGATGCAATTTTCTATGTAGGTATGCTGTGCCAATACTGTGTTCTTGGGTTAGATGTGTCTTTTAGAGGTCTGTAGCATTTGCTGGAACATTCCTCTTGTCTGGGAGGAATGCTTAGCTGTCACTACCTTAAATGCTTGCAGTGATGCAACATTTTCAGTGTATTTGACTTTTCCTTGTTCCCTGTAAGATGATGTGATAAGAGTGATTGTTTTTTCTCTCCCCAAATAGGCCGTTTTCCTGCACAACAAGCCTTCTACAGCATTTTGTTTTGAAGACTACCAAATGTTGGAAGCCTTATTGATGTTTCTTGCAGCATCTGTTGCTACATCAGACTGACAGGTGCGTAGAGGTTGCACTGCGTGGACTCAAAAAAAGGTGATTTAGTTTTGCTTGAGCTATCTTCCCTTGGTAGCGCACCTGGCTCTTCATCCTTGACTGACTGTGTAGTGTTGCATGTACTGTTATGAGGTAGTGACTGAAGAATGGCAACTTTCAGTTGGTAGAATACTGTTTCTACTTATAATCTTTTCAAATTCTAAGAATTAACAGGTGTGTAGTGTTTTCTTCTAATTATATACAGTATTAGAAGAATTATTGGTCAAGTGTAATACTTATTCATGAATTATGTAGGTATCAATTCAGTATGTTTAGAAAGAAAATGTTGAGGGTAGTGAACCGAAGTTGATTTTTTAAGTAGCACACAACTCTGTAAAAAATTATATTGAAGCCTTATGTGGACAGACTTCCTTGGATTGCCGTGGGCATGTTTGATGGCTCTTGCATAATCAATAGTTCTGGTTTTGAATGAAGACAGACAGCCCTTCCCAGCCTTTCCCTTACCATTGGAGTTTCCAGAACCTTCTTTCCAAAATATTGTTTCTAACTGGCAGCCTTCAGTGAACAGACCTGAGCACTGCATTGAGTAAGGTGTACTTCTGGACCTGGAAACCAGTTCTCTGTGATGCTAGTTTCCCATGCAGCTTATACAGTCCCTCATAGAGAATAGGTTGTTTACAGGGTTCTTGTAAAGCACTTGGAACGAGTGGGTCAGGTTCTTGGCCTGTATTGCTTAATGCTCGTGTAAAAAATGACTTGCTGTTTAAGATGTTAGGAATGACATTAGAAAGTGCTTCACTGCTACTTGTACTGAGGTAATGACTTGTATTTCTGTTCCTATTTCTAGGTTTAAGTGTAGTAATGCAGGGTATGCAAAATGAGTCTAGTCATGGTAGTGCTGCTGTTCTTTTAATCCCCTTGCAATAAGAGTAAGAAGACTCGCTTCCCCAGGTTTGGAGTTTGTCAGTTAAAAGGAGAATAGTGTCAGTTAAAAAGGGGAATAGTGCCTATAGGAATGCAAAAGCCAACAAATTAATGTCAACTATAGGAAAAGCCATATAAAGTAAGAAACTTAGGTTTTCAGAGCTAGTGAGGTAGTGATTATTTCAGGATAGCTACTTAATCTAAAACCAAGAAAAAAAAACCATACCTTTCAGCTAGCCTTACATGGGATGCTCTGTCACTGGCTTCTTGCCAAGAAGATGCCTGTCTTTATTAAAACAGTTAAGAAGCCATGAGTTGATTCTATTTCCAGGTGTTATCTACCATGAGGATAATAATGAACAGGTCACTTAAGGTGTTTGGGTTTTGAGTTCCCATTTCCATTCAGAAGTTTCCAGATAAATGGGCTTGCTCTAGCCTCCACTGAAGCCAAAACAGGGCTCACTTTCATGAGTTCATTGTTTATTTTGGATTAGGTATAAAGTAAGTAATGTGAATCGAATTCATTCATTGCCCACTTAACTATGTAATGAACTCTATTTTGTGTAGGCACAGCAGCTGCCAGGACAAACAATAATTCATTTCCTTCTATCACCTGAGGAAGATAAAACCACTTTATCAAAAGGCCATTTTTTCCTTGTCATTTCACAGCAAGTCATGTAAGAATTGGGTTAAATGGTTTCAGTACAGTCTGCACATCACTCATCTGAGGATGACAGCAGGGTTCTTTTTTTTCTTCCAGGGACAGTTGTGGCAAAAGTAGCACTGTTTCTGGATTGGATATTATCTTCTGCTTGTTTTCTTTTTTTTTTCTGCTGCTTTAGCTGTAGCAGTGAGAACTGACACTATGGAAAACAGATCTTCTGTTCTGATGGATTGACATGCTGACTTACCTTCTGTCTGCCCATGTTGGATGGGGAAGGGGGGAATGTGGTGCAGGACAGGTACTTCCCAGGTGAGATTTTTCTGTATTGACTTGAGACAATTATGAAAATACATGGAAGTGAACATACTGAAACTGAAGTAGAAAGTGAAGAGATTTTGTGAAGTGTGTGATGAGTGAGACTTGCTTGTTTGTCCTTCATAAGGTAAATGTAAGTAGCCTCAATCCTATGATTGAACTCACTATTAAGATGAAACCATACTCTATTCTGTATTAAGGAAGCTTCTAGCTAATATGAAGTGCCCTGCTTCAGCTGCATCTCCCAAAAAGATGCAATCAATATACAGAATCAGAACCTTGTTTATAAGTGGGTAAGGGCAAAATTTCCTAGTGATAAAGCCTTATGTGTTGGACATGAGTTTGTCTGCCAAATGAAAGAAGGGAAGCAAGACCCCATATATCATCATTGTGTACTCCAGTCTGTAAAAGGGAAGTAGAAACACGTGGAAGGCTAGTCTTAATTTTATTTCAGAGATCAGTGTCTGCTCACAAAACATGGTGTTGCTTTTGTTCAAGTAAACCATTAGCATAAGGACTATCCATTGTCCTTAAGCCTGTATTTTCAGTAACAAATCCTGTGATTGCCATGCATCACTGAAATAACTTTTTCGTAGTGGTTCCCATGTCTGAACTTTTTGCAGATATGCTGTTAGTACTACTGTGATCCTTGTGCCAAAGGTCTGATGTTTTCCTTCCCGTTTAGGAACTAAACAAATGTCTGAGGATAGCTATTGCAGGTACATACTCAAGCACATGATTATTCATTACAGGCTTTTCATAATGTATGCAGCAGCTTTTGTTGCCTGGGTGTTTTTTTCCACATCTTCAATTAAAAATGAAGATCCTCTTCAGTGATCAGTGTGCAGCTGTTATTTTTCCCCAGCAGGACTCTGGATTTGCCAGTGGGAGTTAATAACAAAGAAATTAAAGGGAGACCATCAAACACCTGTGAGTGAATGAGTGGTATTAAACTTACAGCTCAGCATTACCCTGGATTGTTAGCCCATGAGCAGCCAGGTGAGGCTGCAGTACCACAAAGGTTATCTATTACTGCTGCAGGTCTGTGGCATGGCTCATGGCCTCCAGCTGAATGCAACCACTTCTCTTATCAGCCAAGTGGAGCTGATGAGTTTGTGTTAAGGTGCAGTGATTTTAGGTTGGAGTTGATTGGACTTCTGGTTTGGATCTGCAGTGTTTGGAAAACAACTTTCTGCAGTAATTGTCCTGTTTGGTGTGTGCTTCTACAAGTTTTGTTCTATACAGTAGTATCCATGTGAGAATGCCGAGGTAATGTGACTTCCAGTGACAGTGCTGGAAGATGTATGAGAAGTCACTGGGAAACTTGGATGACTGTAAGAGGCAACGTGAAGAAAAACCACTTGAATTCCAGTCAGATAATGAGTTGCAAAGGTTAAGGTCTGTGCTTAAACTAAGTTTGCCTGTTGTGGTGGGTTGGAACACTGTTAGGCACTAAGCTTTCAAAATGCTGCAAATGAGCTGCTGCCCCGTGCAAGTGACTGTGATGTGCATGGGCAGTGGTTGTCATATGTGCAACTTCCAAATTCTTTTTCCAATTACTTTGTGGTTATTTTCACTTTCCTGCTGGCTTTCTTTCCATAAATGGACAGTAGTTTTCAGCTTCTTTCTTGTCTTTGGGCTGCCTGGAGCAGGAATGTAGCTGAAAGCAAGTTAGACGATAGTAACATTGGCCACAGTTAGTCCAGTGATGGTGAGTGAGGTACCAGATTAAAGATTGGTTCTCACCTTTCTCAGGAAACTGGCCACTAACTCCTGAATGTGTTCTTCTTTTCTGTTACCTCCCTAGTAGTTTTCCCAACAGCAGAAAAGCCTGACTTTGGTACTCATTTGACTAGAGCTGTACAATGCAGCCTTTGAACAACTTCCTCCGTCTCTTCTGAGGTTGTACCTCAATGGACTTAAGCGCACAGTATGTGTTTCTGCATACTGGATGTATGGTTTGAGGTTTCTCATTCTAGGGTTTTATGCAAAGATTCTCCGAGACAGCAGGAACAACCAACTTTTTGTTGGTTTCAGCGAGGGAGAAATGGCCTGATTGTGCAGTGTTTCTCCAGTGTTCACAGGCAATGCTGAGAGGAGGGTGTCACTGAGCAGTAAAAAAAAAATAATTCAGGGGATGATACTGGACCTGAAGTTCTCATTATACAACTCACCAAGGAGAAAAGTGTTTGTGTGGAGGGATTTAAGACACAATGTCCGTGGCATCTGGTGAAGTTACAAACAAAATAACTATGAAAATCAGCTGGAATTTCCTAAGCAGCTTAACTATGACCATCTAGGGCATGCGGAATGAAAAGGACATGTCTGAAGTAGAACATGTTATAATGAGGAATGTCCGTACAGTCTAGCATGAAGGAAGCATACTGAATTAGGCCGCTGGTCCAAGTGTGAATGTTTCCCCTGTTTAGAAATAAATACTCATCCTCTGCAACAAGGAACCAAAACAGTGTTAATACAATAAAAAAAGCAATTTTAAAGCATTTTCAATTAGCATGCTGGTCTACTTCCTTGTGCTTAGAGAATCAATGAGCTCTCTTGTAAGGAACAGAAGCATTTCCATAGCTGAATATACATAAGGCCCTGGAAATGCAGGAAGAATAACAACCAGTTGCTTCTAGAAAACTTGCAAATCTTCCTGAGCGTTGCATAAGCTTCAGAGGTCTTGTTCTTTGGAGATCATGGGGACTATTGCAAATGTTACTGTTTTGAGAAATTGAAATGAAGTGAAATACCAACACGTGCAATTTAAAGTTTTGGAATTTGATCTTTAAATGGTAGGATGCTGATCACAGGAACTACCACGATTACTTTTTCAGGTAATCTTATTCTTTTACAAACTTTGGAACGTACCATGTTACAACTGAAACAACAAAGACATTGGTGGTGGGGATGTGCTCAGTCTTGTTACTCACTGGTAGCTATTAGATCTTCGGAACCTTTTCCAAAGATGGCAGCATGCTTAGAAGGTAGTAAATGAGAAAATTTCAAGCCATTTCAGGGGAAAATCTCAATATCTGACTCCTCTGACTCTCTCAGCAGTAATAGTACCAAAAAAAAAGGACAAGATATCTGAATAGGCTCAGTCCCACACCATTTTAGCAAACTAACTTACACCTTCAGCTCTCCATGTGCAGTTTAAAATCTTAACATTTAATACAATCAGTTGCACAAATGTTGTTTTTTGTCTTTAAAGGCCACAGGGAAGCAGTAGTGGGGAAGATGTCTGTTCTTTAAGGTGTTGCACGAAAACTGTCAAAAGGTAAATAGGCAAAGTTCATCTCTATGCAAAAGTCTGTCTTAATAGGATTGTCACTAGCTCACTAGAAAAGGCTCTCAACTAATGAGAGGATAATTAAAACCAATAAGGAAAAGAGTTGGTGAGGTCTCTACAGCCCACCACGAGTGCATTCTGTTGCTGCAGAAGGGTTTATTGTTTCTATGCTCTGAATACCCCAAAAGGCAGCACTCCATGAAACAGATGTTTAGTGCCAGTAGGTAAGACTCAAAAAAAATTTGTAGTTACTCAATCTCTTGTTCTTGTGTTGATGATGCAATGGAAATGGCTAGTCCCTGTGTAGGCATGCTGACTCAATTCGTGATTGCCATAATGACATACATTTGGCCCCAGTAAAGGAACTAATTAAGGCCAGAGTTGTTCTTTCATGGCCACTTGCTATTGTCTGAGGGAGTCTTAATCTCCTGGTATACTTTGTCCTCTTGCCACCACATCAGGCAGTCTGTTTTCACTTGCTTCTAAGAGAAGATTAAGACCTAAGAAACTTAGTGACTTGCCAAAATTGAACACAAGGCAGCTTATATGATAGATCAGGGAATTGAATGAAGGCCTCATATGCTAATGCCCCAGCTTCAGGGGTTTCTGCATATCACTTAACAACAATCAGTGATTATTTAAAGCCTGTGGTGGTAGGAGGTTGCATGACTTAAGCAGTTTGAAGCTAGGGGTTGTGATGAATCAAACCTAGCAGTGGTTTATAGCTGCCTGCACTGCCCGTCATTGGACTGTACAGTGGTAGGTGATTAAGACAGTCTCTTCACTAGAAATATTAGCATCTAGTTTCTACTGCATGCCTTCATTTTTTTACTTATCCTGTGGAAGGGAAGAGAAATGCAAAGGGAAAAACAGCAAGTGCTCTTCATGTTCTGCTGAGTTGTAAGGCTTAACCTTGTTGCCTACCCTGTTCCCAGTACCAAAAGCATCTCTTAAAAACCTGATTGCTGTGATGATGTGATAGCATTTTGTCATCACTGTGTATAGAAACAGTTGTTCTTGACAATAGTAATAAGGCTGTGCAGTAAATAATTGGAACTGGATTTTTCAGTGTTTTACGCATTGATCAATTATTCGGTATGCAATAACTGTAAGATGTCCAAGCTTCTGCATGGAATGGCTTTGCTAGTCTAGCATTTATGTATATTTCAAGAAATATGTGGTTCTTCATGTTACTAATTGTGGCTTCACCTCTTGCATTCTAACAGAACAAGAATTCAAGAGGAAATGTGCAAAAACATCATATGGGCAACTAAAGAAACTGTAGGAAATTGCATCACTTTTGTTAACTAGCTTTAGCCGGTAGATTATTTTCTTGTCTGCCTTGATTTACCACATCTGGACCCCAGTCAGCAGTCTGAGGATACATCTGGTGCTGATCACTTTACATAAATGCATGTAAAGTGCCTTAATGTTTGTTCAGTGAGAAGTGACTAATGTCTGTCTTACTTGGGCTTAACATGTCTTCCTGGGTTCAGTTGACATAGCTTATTTTTGTACCAGTGTCCAGTAGCTTCACATGAGTAGAACAAGCTCTGGTTTCAGATAACTGTTGCTTTTAAACTGCTTATACAGAATCACTATATAAAGTATCTAATTTATAGCTGGGGCTGGGTCACAGATGTGGATGCTGGCACTAGAAGTTCGATAATGGTTTCAAGCAGTACCGTAGGCTTCGGTTTCAAGCAGTACCGTAGGCTTCATCTGGATGACTACAAGTTGTGCAGGTCTTGCAAGACTTGGTGTGCATGGTATGCATGCAAATTTAGGATAAGTGATCACCAGTGTTAGTGGCGTAAATAAATTATTTAATCTTTCAGGCTTTGTCATTGGAGTTTGCTTGCAAGTGATGGTGCTGAATATTGCTCTACCACTGATGTAGTGAGTACCTGATACTCACTGAAGCACTATCCTGGTGCTGGAAGCTGAATGGGAAGTGAGAAATATTACAAGGACTTATCAGAAAGGTGTTGCAAGGATGTAAGCTCTATTCTAAATGCATGAAGCGCTTTGTGGCATTGGCTTTATTTGGAAGAACGGTAGAAGGCTGGCTTTCTGGCTTGTGGCAGTCAGATAGGAATCTGGTCAACCTATGTATAAAGAAGATGGGAGTAAGCATTTTTTTTTTTTCCAAGTTAATAAGCATACTGAAACAAAACTTGAAGTTAGTCAAGTTCCAGAATTGCCCCAAGACAATTTTACAACATGGTCTAAAATGGAGGTAGAACTAATAGATCCCTTGGATAAGTTTTAATGAGATACACATTTTCTACAACCACACTTTAAACGGAGGAGTGTTCACTAGCTTTAGGAAGCAGAATAACCTGCTTCAAGCTTACTTCTGCATCCCTCCTGTTTGTTGTTTCTTTGTACTGTTGTGGAAATAGGCCCATGAACCATTTTGCTGATGGTCATTTTGGATGTCCTCTTATGTAACTGTGACCTTTTCAAGGGTCTTTAGTTTGTAGTCTGCTCGGTCAGTGCTGTAAGGAGATGACCAGTTCAAAATGTCAGTGCCTCTTTACTTAGCCTATCCAAACTGAAAGGTAGAAATGTTAGTGATGCTGTTGTCTGAGGTTCCCTTTCCTCACCTGGGAATCAAGATTTGAAATCCAAATTCTGTTGTGCGTACTACTCTGAAATGCCATTTCTGTCAACTTCAAAGTTTACGTTTGCAATACTTTATTAATATGTGAATAAGTATTCCCTAAAATATATTTACTGAAATAAAAGCAAATGGAAATGCAAGCTTCTGCCTCTAAGTATTTTTTTGTATTTCTACTTAGAGGGGTAAGAAGAGTATGCTCCCTTATTTTTTCTTCTCATGGTGGGGGGGGGGGAAAGGAGTGGGGGAATTAAATAAAACTAGATGAGACTAGAAGAACCATTGCTGTTTTAGTTAGCTTATAGCTAGCTATGTGAAAAATCCATTTCATTGGGTTGTTTCTACTGCTGTTTTCCAGACCCTGTGTCAAAGGGGATCACTGGAAAGAAACGTTTTTTTTTCCCCCCCCCCCTTCCCACTGTCATCCTTTGCACCCATATGTTATAACTTTGTCCATGTGTTTTTGAAATGACCAGCTGCTTTGTAGTTCTAATATGCACCTTTCTTTTAATTTTAGGTTCTGTCTTCAATTTGCTGACTCAAACCACAGATTCCAAGGAAAGGAGGGAGAAGTGGAATAAAATACTGAAGTGCCAGAGGAAAATGTCAGACTAGCCAATGACAATTACTGTTACTAAACAGTAGACTGTTCTCACAGTGGGAAAATGAAATGCTGTCAATTCCAAGCTTATAAAAATGACTTCTGCAGGCTTTCCTCGCTGCATTTCAAGTAGGCTAGAAACCCTTTAAGTGTTTTAAGTTAGGAAATGGGAATATGATTCCTTGCTGGTGTCTTCCTTCTTCGTCCCCCCTTTTTGCCCTTTTTTTTAATCTGGGGTAGGAAATCCTGAACAAATCATATGGAGTCAACAAAACACACCGTTGATGGTCATGGCTGATGCAGGAACTTCAGATTTATCTCTCCAATGACACCTGATTAAGGAAGAGGTTGAAATTGCTCATCTGCTACTTTGTCAGAGCTTACAGTAACATTTAAGGTCATGCTTTCTTCCATTTCCTGAAATTTGAATTCTGAGGGGATGTTCCCAAAAAGGCATGAACAGATAACTTATGTTTTTTATTTGGAAACGGAAATAATACGAGAATGCCCAGAAGAGGCTTAGTAATTCAAGCCAGGACTCGCTGGCTGTTAGTGGGCCTTGCCTTTCTATTCAGTTTAGTTTTGCTTATGTATTTGCTCGAGTGTACCCCACAAACAGATAATAATGGATCTCTACCTGGCGTTATAGGTGAGAACATGGGTAAAGAGTACTATCAAGCTCTCTTGCAGGAACAAGAAGAGCATTACCAAAACAGAGCTACCAGTCTGAAACGTCAGATTGCCCAGTTAAAGCAAGAGCTTCAGGAGATGAGTGATAAATTGAAAACCCTGCAGGAAAAAAAGAGCCCCAAGGTCAATGGTATGAACTACCAGGGCACCAAAGAACAAGCATCAAATGATCTCCTAGAGTTTCTTCATTCCCAGATCGACAAAGCTGAGGTGAGCATGGGGGCCAAACTGCCCAGTGAATACGGCGTCGTTCCTTTTGAAAGCTTTACATCCATGAAAGTATTTCAGTTGGAGATGGGGCTCACTCGGCATCCAGAAGAGAAACCTGTTAGAAAGGATAAACGAGATGAATTGGTGGAAGTCATTGAGGCTGGCCTAGAAGTTATCAATAATCCAGATGAAGAAGATGGTCAAGAAGAAGATGATGGAGTAGGAGAGAGGCAGCTGTATAGCGAAAATGATTTTGTGGAAGGTATGTGTATTAGGTGCTTTCCAGCCAGTTAACAGAATATCACAATGGGCATTTAATGGTGTTTGTATTTTTATTTTTTACCTATTTGAAGATAGTCTTGAAACAGTAATTATACAGCAAGAACTTCTGTTTCCGATGATGAGACTAATACCTCTTATGTTTTTTGAGTAGGAAACAAGATACTCATTTCAGAAGATGGGTTTTTCAAAAGAAGTGTGCAGGGCAAGTTGTATCTGCTTAAAATAGAGGCCTTCATAACAGATTTTAGCTGAAGTCTGTGATGCAACTGCATATGGTTTTTGAATAACCGAAAGACTTGCAGAGAAACTGAATCTCTTGTTCCAGTATAGTTAATCTACTTGGTTAAGAAGGTACAAGTTTTCTTCACACACCCATATACTACTAGCTTTAGTTAATATTCAGGCTTCTGACTTTGATCAAGTTGGCATACTCATGTTGGAAGGTAGATTAGCACAGTAAGATTGTCAGCTGAAGGATGTGGTGCTCTGAAGAGACCTTTTGTGATACACTAGTTGTGAGGTCTGCCAAGCTGTGCATCTTTGAACTGGACTTACTGGGGAAAAGCATGTAATGAAGTTGCACTGAAACGTGGGACTGTTAACAGCACTTGTTTCAGTTCTCTTGTTCTCTCATCAATTCTTGAAGTACTTGTAAACTTAATTACACAACATACAAAAACAAATAGCATGTATCACTTCAGCACTTACTGGCATGCTTAAAAAATGCATTAGCAATAATTGCTGTAGAAGTTGGCTTTCCAAGGTATAGTGTAATGCTGATGGAGATGAGTGTTATCCAAAACTGCCCTAGTACCTGTTTTTTTGTGTTTACGGTATTAAATACAGTTCATGCTGCCATAAAAAAAGGTTGGACTATATTATAAATGAGAGAACATGACTATAAAAGGGACTCTGGATATCAGCAGTACTGATGTCTGCACTATTAAACAAACATGCTGGAGAAAGGTACCGTTGGCCTTGAAATAATCAGTTCTTTCAGTCTGCGATGATGTAATTGGTTTGTAGCTCAGAAGCAGTCTCTGCTTTTGACGGCTACTGTGTTTTAAGTTTAATGCCAAGCTCTTCTTTGTTCAGGAAGGTGGGGCTGGATATAGAATCTACTTCACTCTCCTTATAACACAGCCAGTGCAGTGTTAGGCTCTTATTAGGGCTTTCACTTTAAAACTCTGTTTTGTCTGGAAATTATTATTAGTGTCTTATTTTTAAGTGTGCAGCTGCTTTTCCCTTGCAGTTTCAGATAATGTATTGACCCTGCTGGATTTTTAACCAGTACTGACATAGATGTTCACTTCTGTTAGGGTACTGCATTTCCTGGCTGCAGATGCCCACGCAAGCTGATTTAGGACCTTTGAATTGTACTTCATACCTTGGCCTATGTTCATACCAGTATATTTATAATTGTTCTTGGAAACTGAACTAGTTTCCTGTTGTTTTAAAGGCAGCCTCTCCAAGCATAGCTTACATATCTTTTCTACAGTTAGTGTACTTAAATGAAAATATTTTCATGCTGTAGCTATGGGTGTGTTAGCAGCTAGCTGTAGTGGTGTATACCACTGTACTGTTTCAGACAAGCTGTGGGCTGTGTGGGTGTTTTGTGTTTGTGTATGTGAAAATACTAGTGGCTAATTTAGAAACTGGGCCAGGAAAACAAAAGCTTCTGAATTGTGTTTTCTGTTTGAAAATGTAGAGCTAAGAAATGGAACCAGTTGGTGGCAGATCCTACAGGTCCCTCACACTGTAGAGCTGTGACCAATGCTCTTGTGTTACTTACGGTGTCTGATAGAAGTCCGGGTAGATAGGTGATGCCTTTCATTTAGAAAGTACTGGTGCCTTAAGCTATCAAACTGCTATCAAACTATCAATTTTTGTTACAAACTCAGTGTGCCGACTGAAGTTGTCACAACAATTTGTGTAAATGTGCAAAGAGCACAACTTCACAATACTAATTCTGTGACTGTTCTTTTAGAGACAGTTTGTTGAAGTTTGTTTAAACAAATGATATGTCATTTAAGTGCTGTGTTCTCATCCTGTTTGCTGATAGGAATAATTTAAGATGAGTGATTTATGACTGAGACTAGAGTTTTATGCAATTTGAAACAGGAGGCTGAGAAACTGGATTTTTCTTGCTCTAGAGTGAAAGAAGAGAAAACAGATACTGCATTAATACATAACCATCACATTTTAATGTAGATGTGCTGATTTTACTTAAGTTTTAAGAAATGCCTGCAAGTTTGAGAAACTTCAAGTTTAGGCTAAAGAAAAATAAAATACATGCTAATGGATGGTAACTTTCTTGTTGCTGCTGTTTTTCCTTCTGTGCTTAGGCAGAGTTGCTACAAACACATGGCTATTGCCAAGCTTAGTGCAGTAATGTGAAGTTTAAAAACAAAATAAAACAAGTTGCAAGTATGGATTGCAACTATAGAGGTCCTTTCTGAAAGTCTGAAATGATTTTTGCACAAAGCTTAAGTGACTTTTTTGAGGAGAAAAACAGTAAGCTTCTCAGATCTATAGGGCTTTGTTTTTTTGCATTGTTACCCTTTTGCTTTGATCAAACCCAAAATGAAACTTCCAGAATTGTGATATTAACAAAGATCTGACCTTAAAAAAGCGATTTCTGCAGCTACTGTTTGAGAAACATTTTGATCTATGTATTTTTCTTATTGCTATTAAGTCTTTGAACTCTTGAGGGTATGAGAAAAACCAAGAGTACGTTACTCCCTTTGCACACAAAGCACCCCTAGAGAGGATGAAGTTGCAGTACACCGATGTTCACAAATGAAGGGGTCTGCAAGTACAGGCAATGAACCGAAGTGCTGAATTGGGTATTCTAAGGTAGTGCCTAAAAATAGACAATTTCACTGAAATCCATGTTTGAATATGCTTGAGAACAGGGGGTGAGTAAGATAGGAAGAACATAATGGTATTACTTTGGTCCATCCCCTTTCTTCAGGAGCCTGTGGTATTTGAATCTTGAATGGTGATGCAAAGCTAGGCCTTCATAGTCATCTGTTCTTCAGTGTTCAATCTGATGTGCTCCAAATAAACCAGTGAAGTTTATGTAGAGTGCTTTAGATTGAAAGCTTTTCCATTGAGTAGCCACTTAAAAATAGCTTTTGGAAAACGGGCGTTACCTTACTTTCAGAAGTTAATGAACACTTTGTTAGTATCTAACAAAGGTCTTGCTACTGCATGATTGCCGGACTGAGGGCTGTTGGGGCCTGCTTTCCTTGTTTTTGTGTTTTTGGTTAGGACAGTGCCGAGGACAGAAATAGTCTTTTGATCTGGAACTCAAGGGAAGGCTCCCAACCCAAAATGTCCTCAGCATGTAAAAATTCTTTATCCCAGTGCTCTAAGCTCAGAATTGAAACTCCTCGGGAATCCTTGTTATACTGAACTGTTTGTCATGCAGACAACCCCTTTAGTATATTGTAAGACCAGAAATAGGCCCATACCCAGGGAATGTCAACAGGTAACTTTAATACACAAAACCCAAGACATATACATTGCATTCCACACACCAAATGCTTTGTAGCTTTCTTGATGGTTGTGAAACAAGTAAGGGTGTTTAAGGCAATTGAAGAACACCTTTTGGCTTTGATTAACAATTGATCCCCAAGATTCCTAAGATTAGGTTTGGTGAGAAACAGAACTCGACAAAGCTGATAAAGCTTCTTGGACTGGGAAAAGCAACTGTTAAATTACTTCTGCTGCTTTTTATTTCTTTGCTTATAAAGTTCTGTTTCTGGATGGCAGCCAGAATATGCTAGTTGGAAGGTGAGATAGTATATTCAGATCTTTTTTAACACCCGGGACTGACTCATGTAATATAAACTAAGTAGTAAACCAGATGTTGTTTTTTTTCTGGCTGATCTCAATTCTGACTTCTGTGTATAGAAGTTCTAATCCCATAAAAATATTCACACTAGTAGATTGCCAAAGGAGGTTAGCTCATAGCAAGAGGAGCAACTCTAGGATCACATACAATAAAAAAAGAAATTGTGGAACTGGTAAGATGATGAGATTCAAAAGTTAGCAATTTCATATTCCAGCAGTTGAATGCTGAAAAGGCAATGCTCAAAATTAGACTCTCATTTGAATCTGAAAAAATGCTGCTGTAACTTGATAAAGTGATTTAATCTAGAAATTTTGATTCTGCCCTACCCCAGCCTTCTGTTGTAGTGTGTCATGTAAGTTTATCCTTTGATTAAAGATAAGCTATTGGCAGCTCAGCTTTTTAAATACTTCACTTACCAGTCAGTGTACTTTTCATCCTTATGTAGCTATGGGGTGCTAGAAAAAGGTATATAATGTACAGTACTGAATTTTAACGTAAGCAGGAATAGCGATATAATGCATTTGCTGTATATCATGTGGAAACGTGATGTGAAAATACTGGTGTTTCAGCTGCTTCATAGCCAAGAGGCTGTTTTCTGGCTACATTGTTCGACTGCTGGGCATAAAGGATTGGAGTGAAGTAAGACTGAGGCATTTGTGACCTATCTGCTTCTAACAGTCAATGCTGGATTTTCCTTGTTCGTTAAACCACCTTTTTTGGTACTTCCAATTAATATTGACTTGAAACTGTCACACTTTTGTTCTGTGTTAAAATGTGCATATTTTATATAGCTCAGTTCACCCAGGAATACATGGGGATTTGTGTGTCTTTAAAGGAGTTTTTACGAATCTTTTATTTAAAGAGTGAAAAACGTTTAATTTCTAAGGTTAGAAAAGTTAGATTCAGTTAGCATTTCCTTTCAGTTGCAGCACCAACTTCTGCTACAGCCTATTTCCCACAGGCCCTGTAGCGCAGTAATGGGCATTTCCTGTGATTTCAGCCCGTGCCCACGTACACCTGCAGGAAGGCATCTTACAAAGAGCTGAAGGGGAATTGTCTGATGGAAAGTTGAAGGGGTCTGACAAAAATCACTATTGAATAGGGAGTTTGTTATAAGACTGGGTGAATACAGAAGAAGGGCAGCAGGAGGGGGAATTGGTGAATGAAACTGGATTTGGTCTGGGGATGGAAACGGGGGTAGAATAACACAGAGGAAGGTTTAGGGGAAGCCCTGTAGGCTTCCCCTGAGAAGGGAGGTAACGGGAGATGAAGGTGTAGAGGGAAGAAGCTGGGGTAAGATGGTGTACTTGCCCTGTGTGCAGTTCTGATCTTGATTTTCAGATCTGTTTTAAGAAGGTAGGAGGGTGAGCATGATTTGTGTGGGTTTTTTTTGGCTTGTATTAGGAAAAAGCAGAAACTTGCCCTCAAAAGTTATATTTTTCATTCAGAGTTCTCAGGAAAAAGTGTTTCTGAAATACAACTGCTGGCATCTTTGACTTTATAAATTACTTGTGTGACTTATTCTTCAGGTTACTATCGTACAGAAAGAGATAAGGGGACACAGTATGAGCTGTTTTATAAGAAGATGGATGGCATGGAATACAGACATGTCACATTGTTCCGACCTTTTGGACCCCTCATGAAAGTGAAGAGTGAAACGGTTGATATTTCTAGATCAATCATAAACATTATTGTACCTCTTGCTGGAAGAACTGAGGCATTTGCACAATTTATGCAAAACTTTAGGTAGGTGCATGAGATAATATAGTGAGTTATGGTGGTGACTTTGTTTTGTTTTCAGAAAGAATTTCTGTTCTGATGGACTTGTGACAAAACTAATTACAATGTTCTGTGCAGCTGCCTTGGGATGTTAGTCATTTTAACTCATTGTCTGGAGATGCTCCTTCTAAAAGGAACTGAAGGATTCTCAAACAGCACCCCTTTTAGAGTGAATGCCAGGGCCCCTGTGAGTCTGGACTCACATGATGTTGAAAACTTTCTATTTACATGAGCTTTTGAGCTTCTGTTTACAAAGTAAGGTGTGTGATGGAGACGCATTGTATTGGAGCCTTCTGGTTCAAATGGAAAGATGTGAAAAGTGGGGAAATTTTTTTTAGGTTTCTTTGGAAGCTAGTTGAAATCTGACCAGAACACTTAGATCTGTTAATACTTCTAAACACAATAGCTTTAAAGTACCTGAAGCTTCTGTTATGTTGCAAGTAATAACTAATATCAGCTTATGCCTATGTTCATAGGGATGTGTGTATTCATCAAGATAAGCGTATCCACCTCACAGTGGTGTATTTTGGACAAGATGGCTTATCAGAGGTGAAAAACATCCTGGAGTCTGTAGCTAGGTAAGTGCGTTGATATGCTGTTAGTCAATACAAATAGTATTGATTGTCTTTTTAAAATTTCTTTTAAAAGAAGTTGAAACAATAAAGAGAAGAATCTTACAGTCAGTTACAGGCTAAAAGGAAAAATAAGCCTTGTACAGTCTTTTTTAGCTGGCATTTTACAGCTGAAGTTGCAAGTCTCCTGAAAACTACTGTAAGTCATTGTAGAGGCCAAAAAAGATTAACAGTAGTTGCTTGGAGGTTTCAGTTTAACAATCCAAAAAAAACCTACAGCGGTGAACTTTACCCTGAGTATTCAGTCACACTAATACTCTAAGAATTGAAGTTCTTCTGAACTGGGATCTGCATGTTGATAGTTGTTTTACTAGAAAATTGATTTTATTTAATGATAAGGAAGAAAAGTCATTGGCTTCTGTAGCCAAGGGAGGCTGGTGGGCTGCTGAGTCTGTGAAAGGAGTTTAAGCTTTGCCCTATGTCCTCTAGGTAATACGTAGTGAATCCAGCACTTGCCTCCTGCTGTAAAAAACAACCTGAAACCCAATGTTTTTTATGACTGTCACAGCAAGTAGCATTACAGTAGCTTTGGTATAAAACTCTAGAATGTTGCTTTTTTGGCTCCAAGAACAGGTTTGCCCAACTAAACAGATACCTCACAATTAAACAACTCACCTTTGGGTTGGGCAGTAGTGTCTCTAAGGAGTTCATGCTCTGCCTGAGCCCTTGTTCTTAACCCTGTTAGCGCATGACATTGGTTAGCCAGGAGTGGGCAGGGACAGATACGCTGCTGGCTTAAAATTTCATGGTCAGTAGATCTGGCATGCATGGAAATCTTCTAGGAAGCAAGGAATGCTTTTGTCTTACTCCATAAAGCCTCTGTGACACGCAACTTGCTGACTGCTTCCTTCTGTTCCTGGGGTACTTTCTGCCACCTGCTGTGCTCCCTGTGAGACTTTTTTTCATAACAGCATCTAGTCAGGCTTAGAGCAGCAAACTCACTGGGTCTTTATCTGAATCTTCTTAGAGGTGCTACTGCTAGATATATTCATTCCATTCTCTTTGAGAATTGTCCTCTGTAATGTCTCTGAATTAGACACTTTGAAGGTATTCCTCAGCTGTATTTCCAACCTTCCTTGGCTACTCTTCCTTTCTTCTACAGTGAGTACATCCATGTGTACTACTGGTGTGAAACAGTGAAGAAAAGCCAACTGACTGGATTATGGTGGCATAAATATACAGCTGACCTTTTGCCATGTGAGTTTGGTGTCAGGCTTCATGTGCCTTCCTCTCAGACTTGATGAAGGCTTCAGAGAAGCAGATAACTATTGCCTGATGATTTTAATATCAATTGCCAGAAGGCCTTTTTGATATGTTTGAATGATTGTGAAGCGAAGCTATGGAATAAGACTGTGCTTAGTCACTTTGCCATGCCTAAACTCCAGTACTCGAAATAGACAAAGTGGAACTGGTATTTTTTCTCATCCTGATGATATAATGGGATGTTAAAAAGCTTCCGGAGCGACACTACTGTAAAATGCTGAAGTATAAATAGTCCCTTCCGCTCCACACAAGGATTTATTTTGGGTTTGGCTCTGTTTTTCTTCTAGAGAAACTAACTTCCACAATTACACACTCGTCTCTTTAAATGAGGAATTTAACCGTGGCCGGGGACTTGACATGGGTGCCAGAGCCTGGGAAAAAGGAGAGGTCCTGATGTTCTTCTGTGATGTTGATGTTTATTTCACAGCTGAGTTTCTCAACAGTTGTCGCTTAAATGCTGAGCCTGGTATGTTCCTTTATAGTTGCTGAAATTGAGTCTTGTCTTCTTGTTTGGCTTAAATTGATCTGAGTTGTGTATACAGAAGAGTAATCACAGTGGTGGAATTGATTAATACCATACACCTAGGAAAATGAAAAATTTTATGTGCAGAAATGAAAATACTATTTCGACTGAGAAATAACTCTTACCCTAGTGTAACTTGTCTTAAGAACCTGTATTTTTGCACAATAAGGACAGTTTTCACATTCTCGTAAGACTTGGAAGTCTAAAAGAAAGCTACATGTACAACTTGATAGTTTTAAACTATGAAAACTTGTGTAACAGAACTCAATGCAGCACTTATTACAGAGGGTGCTATTTGTTTGTTAGAGGTTTTGTGGCAACAAGTTTGTGTGTTCTCGTACTTGCAATTGCATGGCCAAGGTGCTTCACAGGAATGGTTTTGAGTAGAGCTAAACAATGTGCTCCTTACAGAGACGGAGCTAGGGTTCTATATTTACTTCCCAAGCTCAGTTCTTTGGACCATTTTATTCAAGCTCATGAAACTTACTTGTACAAGATTGTGTAACACTGGCTAAAGCTTTCTTCAGTTAACAAGCATGCTAGTGAAGGCCTTCTTTTGTCAAACATTTGTTGTATTCCTTAATGCTTACTCTTATTCCAGATTTGTTGCAGCCAGGAAATTTTTTCTCCAAATGCCAAAATAATTTCTCCAAATTGAAATTAGCTCATTTGGAATTGATAGATTTTTTTTTTCTTCACGTATTAAACAGACGAGAGACTGCTATAAGGCAGATATTTTGGTTGTGTTTCTTTTATTTCTGTTTCTGCACTTCATGAAGTGAGTTGTGTATGTAATTGGAAAAACCTGGGGAGTGTTTTGTGAGCTTGTACAAGGAAGAGCTTGAGACTGCTCAGCAATTCATGCTGACTGTTTGTCTCCTTTGCTTCAAGTAAGATCTGAAAACACTTGACACATGTTCAAAGTTTATACACAAATCAAGGTACTGAATACTCTCATGGGCTATTGCTGATACTTTGCGCTACTGGCATAGCAAGAACATTATCAAGCTTCTGGAACAGGCATAGATCTGGTGTCACAGCGTAATGAGGCTATTCAAGATGGTTAATGCTCTTGCACAGCAAAGCATGTCCATCCAGGATACCCACCATGTGGAAAGAGGCAAGGTAGTTAAACTCAAGTTGCGTGAGTGGTTAGTTGGACTTGAGCATTTTTGTTGCTTTTCTACTTAACATTGTTGCAGGGATTTTTCACTGTTTTGTAATGTCATATTAATGTATACAAATATAATGTGGATATATATAAAACTATATGCAAAAACATATGCTTAAGAATGTGTGTATGTATTCCCCCTCCCCTGTAGCTTCTGGCCCACAAGATGCCATGGGTTACCTGAATGGAAAAGCCTAGTGCTTAGTCCTTGTATTTGTTTTCATTAGATGGCTAATAACTACTTCAGTTAGAGACTAGTTTCTAGTTTCTTCTTTCCTTCAGAAAGGATGCCTGCAGTGAGTAACAATTTCCTTTTTGACTTCTAGGGAAAAAGGTTTTTTATCCGGTGGTATTCAGCCTCTATAATCCTGCTATTGTCTATGCCAACCAAGATATACCACCCCCTGTAGAACAACAGTTGGTAAGTAGTGTGACTTAGTCAGAGTAGAGTTAGTCGTGCTTTGTATTAAAAGAAAATTAATTGTAACTTAATAGTTTTATGTGGGATATCTTAACTTTTGGCAGTGTATATGTAAAGACTCTTCTCCATTATAGGCAAAGCATTTTAGAAGACAAACAGTACCAAATTCACTCTTAAATAAGCCTGGAGTTCTTAAATTTAAAAAATGTGCAACTACACAAATGAAGTTGGTAGTTCTTAATCAGTTCTTAATCTATTGCTTAATTCTGAATTTTGGATTGGAAACCCAGTATTTTAGGAGGATGCAAAATAACATGGCAGCAATTCTGATCTTGTGCTTCATCAAAGTGAAAGGAGCAAACTATGAACACTGATAAGCTTCTCTAAATGTAGACTTCTTTACTAACTACCTAAATGGTGGTTCAGGAAGTGTGCCATGTAACTCAAGGTAAGAAAAGATGTCATTGGCTTTTTTTTCAGACGCAGGGTGTAGCTACACCCTGCAAATTATTTTCCTTTGCTATCCAAATCTACAAAATTGGGTGCTATAGTATTCATTTTCTTGGTTTTTTTTTTTTTTTAATGAGAAATGCTACTTCTAGGGGAAGCAAAATAAAAAAACTCAAACATTTGGGAGAATAGGTTTAAGGATAACTTGGAAGTGCTGTATTTCTGAGTCTTTGGAATGGCCACACTGGATATCCAGCAGTACACTCTTTAAAGAGGCTGTGTAAGTGAAATTGGGGTTTAGCTGCTGGGACTGTTGAAGTATGTAAGTTTGAAGGAGCAAAAGCAAAAAGCAACACAATCACTGAACGTAATTCTCCCTCCCTTCCCTGCAAGTTCTTTGCTAGAATGCTGTAGGAGGGATGCTTTTGCATATGGCCTCAGGTAGTCACAGCTGAGAGAAGTGAACTTTTTGTCTGAAGGCCATGCTATTTGCTTATTTGAATCCAACAATTTTATGATTGACTTAGTGAAGCATACTTTTCTTACTGTATCAGAATAAGGAGAGGCAAATGTACCACTAGAAACTGGGTAGGAACTGGATTACCAAGAACAGATGAGTTTGCAATAAACTATCAAAAATGTAATGATTGGTCTAAGTAGATGACATAGAAAACAGATATGTTGTTGCTGAAAGGTAAAAGTGCAAACTGCAGAAGGAGTAAGTACTTGAAGTCAGTACTTGAAGTCCCATGGAAAAGGGCAAAGTAAGAAAGTAATTAGGAAGGCCACGAGTGCAATATATCACAATTACTAGGAACATTATATTGTGTATGTATCCTGCATTGAGCAAATGATCAGAAGAGTTTAGGGTTCTACTAAACCAAGTGCAATATATGTCCTTGGGTATATCTTGCATTTCAAAAAACTATTGTTTTAAAATTGTAGGTACACAAAAAAGATTCTGGTTTCTGGAGGGATTTTGGCTTTGGGATGACTTGCCAATACCGGACAGACTTTCTGACTGTTGGTAAGATGAAACTATACCATAAAAAGTGTGGGGAGGTTTTGAAAAGATGTTTCCTGTGTTCCTTGTTTTCTTATCTAACTACAGGGAAGTAATGTTTTAAATTTAATTTTTCCCAAGTCCAACTTGCTGATTACCAAGTTGGACCAATCAATGAGATCATGTTTTTGTAGTTTTTGATGTCCCACCTGATGAGCATTTGTTAAAAGCTGCAATATTTGTTAGTGTTAACAGACCTTAGTCATTCATTTTTTCATATTGACTGCCTGGAGCAAGTGAACAGTTTAAGAAACATGTTTCTCAAGTGAACCGCTAACTGAAAAAAAAGATTCTTTCTTTCAAATCAGCTTGAGAGTTTAATATAGTTGTTCCAAGGCCTTACAAATATGCTTTGGCACCCTCTTGTGGCATGTTATTAAAAAAGAACAACTTGATGTACTTAAATTTGGAAGACTCTTGAAGATGGTGTGCCAGAAGGTATAATGATATAGCTCATGTGCTATATGATCTGAATGCAGGCTGATTTCCAATAGCAGACATACTGCCTGGCATGTGTATGCTATATGCTAAATGAAGACCTCATAATTGTAGAGCTTTGAATCTATACCCAAATCTAAACTGATACTCACTATAGTCCTGGAAAGGCAAGAGAGACCTGAAAATGGTGCAATAGATTCCTTTTCTTAATCAAGCTTTTTGAGCTGTGACCTATGGAGTAATTGCTGACACTTTTAGAGAGGGCTTTTCATGTGGTACACTACTGCCTCATTTTCCAGCTGCTAAAATCCGTTATGATTGCTAAAAATAACACAAAAGCATACCCAGTGTGGTTTGCCTACAGTTTCTTGCAGCTGTCACATGGGGTGTCATGCATAATGTGATTTGGATGCTCTCTTGTAAGAGACTCTCTGAAGCCAGCAGTGCATGACCTATGTCCTGGACAGCTTCCACTGTAAAAGATGTGGAACACTTGAAGCTCTTCTCCCTCAGTTTGGCATGCTTTGGCATGCAGTAGTTAAATTTAATTGCTTCAGAATTTCTGGTATGGCATAGATTGTCTAATATCATACATGAGGAGTGTTGCTCCTTCTTACCTTGGATCCAGCTTGTATGCCAACATGTTTTCTGATACTGTTTTTATAGGGGGCTTTGACTTGGAAGTGAAAGGCTGGGGCGGTGAGGACGTTCACCTTTACAGAAAGTACTTGCATGGTGACCTTATTGTGATCAGGACACCAGTCCCTGGTCTGTTTCACCTCTGGCACGAGAAACATTGTGCAGATGAACTCACTCCAGAGCAGTATCGCATGTGTATCCAGTCCAAAGCCATGAATGAAGCCTCTCACTCGCACCTTGGGATGCTGGTCTTCAGGGAGGAGATTGAGACTCACCTCCGTAAACAGGCTTACAGGACTAACAGCGAAGCAGTGGGTTAAATGGAGCCCTGTGACCGGGTGAAAGTGATGACTTCACGTTCACAATGAACCAGCATCATTTTACAGCCTTAATTCAGCTTAAAAATGCAGTGCCTCTTTTTCAGTGAAGAAGAGTTTAGGGTTTTTTGGTTCTTGTATTTGTTTTCTGAGTAACTCTCTGACTGATACGGTATTACCTACATATCTTGCAAGTTGAAGCACCTCAAATAAGAAATAGGAAAGCATGTGTAGTTCAAGGAAAGTGTCTTCAGTGTTGATTGAAGAGATCAGTAGAATGTACAACTCAGCTCTTCTCCACATGGTACATTTTGATTCTTAAATTTACATTATTTTAAGAATTAAATACTGTGCTGAGTATTTTGTCTGTATGGCTCACTGCACTGTGATGTTAGAAGGCTATTATACTTACATTCCATTGTGGAAATGAGGTGTGAAAAAGAATCTTGCTGTAAAAGATGTACAGGATATGCTAATTGGTACACTGTCTGTTCAGGCTGACTTCACAGCAATAGCTTGGTGCTGCATTTGCTGTATTAACAGACGTGCACATTGTTGAATACAAAGAAATTCATGTGCAAGGGTGGGGGAATGATAATCTGAAGTGGAATTTTAGAGCATTTAATATAATTTCACACTGCAAAAGACACCACCGCCTTATCTTGGTGATGGATCAAAGAAGTTGGGAATGTTCCAGTTGGGCATTTCTGGATGTAGTCTTTTCCCACAGTACATACCACATCATAGAATCCCTTCTATGAACTGAGCTATGCTATTAAACTTTTTTGTTTAAGGATTTTTGGCCCAACTCCTTATTCAGAGGCCCTGCTTGTGCATCTCAGCCTTTAAGCTGAGGAACCACCATTTCATTGCCATGTGAATTATTAGAGACCCACTTGCTGTTATGCCAGTGTTGTCCCTTTCTTTCCCTCTGTCATTTTCCTGACGTGTTTTTGGAAGCAAGTCACATACTCTTAGCAAGTTTCACAGGCTGGAAAAGCAAGTGCTGTTACAGTCTTCACAGGATACTTTCTATTCTACTGATTTATCCCAGTAGCCTTATTCTTCACTTTTTCAATTGTGTTTTTGTTTTCTTTTTTTTGGGGGGAGGGAGTGGAAGGGGTCAAGCATGCATGAACAGAATAATGCTGCAGTCTCATGAGTGTCTTGTACAATGGCACTACTACTTCCCTACTTCCCTTTTGGGTATTCTGGGATGCATAAGCAGTTTAAATGCAGGCAGGTCACTTTTCTCCATGTTGTCTTACATGCTACCATATGGCATGCCTCATTTCTAATACATTTGTTTTTAAAATTAATGCTGAGAATGCTAATTCAGTGGTTATACCATTTGCATGGTCCCCACAGAATTTAGAAACTAGGCCAAAACTCTTCTCAAACCTTTTCAAACCAGGTAATTAAATTTTGTTAATTCAGTTTGCTTCAAGAATTCTGAAGGCGATTAAAAATTTAAATGGTTGATTTTTCTGAATAGCAGATATGCTGTGCAAATAGTTCCGGGCACTGATCCTTTTATATGTACATAAAATTTGCCTTTATGTAACTTATTGTGGAGAACAGTTTCCTGTATTGTACTTAGAGTGAAGAGAATGCATTGCAAGACTTCTTGCAACTGATTCTCTGTATAATAAATGGAATATCTGCATTTTAGAAATTGTTTTAAGCTGTTTCTTTGAAATAAATATTTATAATTTTTTACCAGGTAGATGACACCAAATTCAAGTAATAGTATTTGCAGTGAGAAGTTCAACCAGCACACTTCTGCAGCTCAAGTGAACATCTACCCTGGCCAGATATAAAACTTACATATATACCAGATGTTTTATTGTAAGATACCTTGGTGGTGGGTCCTTACAAAATAAGGTACCAGTGAGAAAAAGAGTAAGTACGTAGGCATGAGTTTTAGTAAGACTTAAATGGGAACTTCTACCGAAACTCCAGCCCTTAACGCTTAGCTACTGCTGTTCTGGCCCTGCTGGTGCAAGAATAAGCATCAAAAATGCCTCTCACTTCACACACACACGCTGGCATAACTGCTGGGATTGTATGAAGGTGTTTAGCACTGCTGCAGCTCAGCTTTTCTCACTCAACCAATTTAGTTCCCATGTTTTGTACGCAGCACACTGATGCTGCTAGCCAGATCTCTTATCTTCTATTTCCTAGTGGTTGTGCTTATGATAAGTGGCTGAAATGAGGAAGGAGAAAAATGTCAACTGTCTGCATCTGTGCAATCCAAACTGGTCTGATACAGATGCTGGAAGGCAATCGGTAGGAACTACTCTTGAAAACTTTTTCTGTTCATTACCCCAGAATGTGGAAGTGAAGGCATTCAAGTTAAATGAAGTCAGAACTACTAGAATTTGTTCATGTCAGGGTTGGATATAGACACAAGCAGTCCAAATAATGATTTGAGGACTTGTGAACTTCTTGGAGCCCTTGCAGGCCTGGCCCTCTCTCTACTGCACAATTAGCTCTGCTCTCTGCACCAACTGCTAGTGTGAGAACATGTGCAATGGCATATCAGATCATTAGGAGCATGTTTGCGCTGTGTTATGAAATCCAGAGAGATTAGTGTGGGCTCTGTGCTATGTTAAGTCATTGCAAGGTACTTGCTCTACAATGGTAATAACAAGGATATGGAATCTCCTCAGATACATTTTGTTGCTAAATAGTGGATACAGTACATGCATCCAACAACTAACTTTTCTGCTCTTCTGCAAGATGACTTTATTGCTCACAGTCTGTAGAACATTTACAGGAGGAAAATGCCCAATTCTAATAGCATTAATAGTGTTTTATGGTGCTTTTACAGTTTGTGGGGTAGCTTATTAACAATAGTGACAGTGGAAATGAAATATTTTAATTAAATTAAAAGCTGTTATGATTTAAAATTTGTACTTCCAGGGAATTACTACTAATCACATATACCTCGTGTACTAATGATTTATCACTTAATTTTTCTCATTAATGAAATTAGATTATAAATAACTGCCTTAAACTTGCAGTTTTTAATTTAACCTTAAAATACGCCTTTTTTTTGTTGTTCTGAAGCATTTTGAATGTTGCTATTGAGCTTACCAATGTTTTAAGTGGTTAGCTTAAACAATGTCATACTTTAGATAATGATTGTTCCTCAGTGATTTAATGAGTGTTTTTCAAAATGGCCTTCACTGAATCGAGTTGACTGATGAATATTACACAGATAAATTATTTTGTCTATCTTAACAGGGATCCTCCAGAAGAGGACAAGATGTCCCTAGTAATCACAAAATAAAAAGAGAAAAGGTTGAGACCCGTGGATTGCAGAGAGAATGATTCTGTTCAGTGTGTTGCTTCAAACATTACTTAAATTTGTACAATTATGTCAGATCACCATCTACCTGCTGCTTTCCTGGGTCTGTTCTGCTTTTAGTCATTCTTTGGAACTCTCTCCATTTCCACAGAAGCCTGTTGACTACACGTTCTCTAGAAGTGCTTCACTTCTTCTTCTGCCTTAGTCTTAGGGAAACTCATGAGCGAAGCCACATTCAAGGCTCAGATTTTGAAGTTGTTACGACTGCATTATCCCAAGCTAATAAATCGACTATCTTCTATCTGGCTATGGTTATTAGTGACACTTCAGTTACGTTTATGAGCAGTTAACATAATGCTACGTCACTGTCCAATATTGGGCATAAAAGTATACAACTCTGGACAACAATTAGTTTTCCCCAACTCCTTAGCATACCTGAAACAAATTGCATGTGCTGTATAAATAATACTGTGTCCTGAAAAACAGGTTTACTTATTTTTTCACCACTTTGTCTTACATCATGTTGTCCTCTGTTTTTCATAATAATAGTGTATTTGCTGCCTTCCTTATTAGCCTAGTCTCTTTCTCTTTGACACGGATTTTCTCATTTCTTAAAATACTGTGCCACAAAACCTTCAGCCTTTTATAAGCTCCAGTATTGGCTTTTGAGCAACGCAGGAGCCACTGGGAGTTGGAGCTAACTGAGCTGCTGGGAGGGAGTGCGGTGATAAGTGGCAAGGAAATTCTGAATCCTGTAAGCAGGACAGGGGAAGCAAGGGTGCACAGGAATTACTTTCTGCCATTTACTGGCTTTGAAATCTGTCTTGAAACCTTTTCTTCTTATTTCTGATTTGTCATAGTATTTCATGCTGAAATATAGTAAGAAACATTATGACAACGCATGGTTCAAGGTAAAGATCAGTAATTTAAGAGTTAATGCTCAATGTTTGGTTGCATGTGACTGGTTTTGTTCTGTAATGAAATTAGAAGTAGTAGGATATTCCTTCATTATGATCTCAAGTGATTTAATTTATCTGAGTACACTGAACTTCAGGCTGCGTTCTGCAGTCACCAGCCTGTGATACGAGTGCACGTGTTTGCATTCGGCTGTGCAGATGAGACAGATTTGCTCTTTTTCACTAAAACATGTAACTCTTCTTTGAAGGTTTTTCTTAACCTCATCCAAGAAGGGGAGGAAATTAGTCATGTTTCGAACATGAGATCTTCACATGTTGCTTTAGGCATACATCTGGCTACATGGCTGGAAAATGTTAGCTAAGTGTCTAGTCTCAACCTCGTAACTCCTGCCATGGGACTCAAGAGATAACATTACAATGTGCTTCACAGTCCCATTTTGCACTCTTGGGGTGCAGCAGCTCTGGATCCTGGCAGAGAGCAAAGCTGCGAGGCCACAGGGGCTTTCAACACTCCTCTGCCTGGCCATATTGCAGCTCTATTTGCCTCTTTGTTGCTCCTCTCCCTCAGGGCCAAAGCTGCGAGCAGGCTCCAGTGGCAGTCCAGCGAAGTGTGGTAGTAGTGACACCTGCCTGTCTCTCCAGCCACAAATGTTTTGCCACAAATGCATACCACTGTTAGCCTAGTTGCAGCATTGGGTCATGGCTATGAACTGGGCCTGTGGTGTGTAATGTGACTGAGGTGTGATGGCTGCAATAGGGTGGTTTAAAGCTGAATGGTGTACCTGGATTATTGACTTGTCACAAACACTGGGCCATGACCCAAGGAAACCACAGCATGCAGTTCTGAGTCAGACATGTGCCTGCACTGGGCCACATTGGGCCATGGTAGATGCTGTTTATGTGACACTCAGGTTCCCTTTTTCAAGTTGTGGTCTGAGTGTGGAAAGCCAGCTGTGTTTTCCTGGAGGAGTTGTTTTATTGTTGGAGCAGTAAATATAGAATACCAACATGCTCTGCTGGAATGAGAAGTAATGTTTGTGTGTGTGTGTTGTTGTTGGTTTTTTTTTTCTTAACTGTTACACGTTATATGCATTAACTGTAAACATTTCCAAGGACCTTGTGTCTGCAGAGGGAAGGGGAAGTGTTCTTAATTACAAAAGTCAAAGTGAGATTCGCCTGGGACATGCTTTCATGTTAGACCCCATATAAGGATGATTTCAGGACCTGCTTTTGTATTTGCAGACTTGAATCCGTTTTAAAATAGGCCAAGCTATGGTACAAGTAGGTGCAGTTTTGAATTAGAAAAATAAATAATCAGAAAATACAGACAAAAAAAAAAACACAAAAATCTACAGGGAAAAACACAGTTCTGGGTTCCTTCGGTCCAGGAGAAAATAATTAGTTGCTTTATATTTGTATTGATTCATTACATGAAATTCTGTGATCCTTTGGACTTTGAGATATGTGCACCTGTTATTGAAATATCTTTGAATGCTGGTTAACTTGTGCTGAGTGTTAGCACTTCTCAACATTTAATACTGAAGAATTGCATATGGAGGGAAAAGGTGGTGAAGCACTGTGTCTGAGTGTGGACGAGCATCTGAGCTGCTGTTCTACTGCATGCTCATGCATTCAATTTAGAATAAAATGAAACATATTTTCCTTTGTCAGATCAGTAAATTAGAGGAAAAGAACTGGAAATAGCTGATGATTCAAGATAAATGTGGTGACTCATTGACTCCAGTGTCAGTGTAACAATAAAAGCTTTTTGTTCAGCAAAGGTGGTTTAAGCTTTAGTTCGGCTGGGGTGCACTAAATGTGCACATGATCCCCCCCAAATCCATCTGAAGGACATTAATACTTAGGACTTTACTCTGCCGTGCCATTCGGTAAGGAACAGAAGGGCACAGCACAGCCAAAACTGAGCAGCGCTGGTTCCTGTGCCCGAGGCCCATATCCTCCTCAGGCCCAACCACGGCCGCCATTAAAGGCCCACATGTGCCTGGGAGCTGGCTGGGCTGCAGGCAGCTTTCAGCTGCTCCAAATGATGGCTTCTGGATTGCTCTTGGCGTCAGGTGAATTTGTACCAGCTGGAGACAGGCCCCAGACCTCTTTCAGGAGTGGGGGCAGCAATGCCAGAAGAGCTGGTGTCTGCGTGGGGAGGCCTCGCCATGATGGGCCTGCCATGATGGGCCTGCCATGCCGCAGCTGTGGTAGTTGCCATAGTGATGGCAGCTGTGTGCGTAGCTAGGGCTGTGTGGAGGAACGGGCTGCTCAGTGGGTACCTGAAGCTGCAGGAGGTCTCCTCTTTAGGACAATGTGGTCTACCTCTTTGTGGCTTAATTTAAGGTGTTTTATTAGATTATACCAGAAAAAGGGTATGGTTTTCATTTTTTAACAGCGGATTTTGTGTGTTTCAGTGGAGGACTTGTGCTGTGTTTAGAGAATTGGTGTTGTAGCTCAGATCTGTGGCCTGTTACTGTGAGCCAAACTACTTCTGAATTTAAGGTGGAATGTTAAATGAATTGATTCTATGTTCAAATCTAAATGTTTGCATAGGGTTGTATTAAAATACAGCTGTATTGGGGTTAGCATAGTTGTGTTCTGTGAAAAATGAAGTAAATCTCTCTCAGCTTGAAGCCAAGCACCTAGACAAGAGTTTTCAGTGATCTTGCTGATTTGGTGGAGCTGCTGTAGGTTTGCGTGTAGTGTTGCCTCTTAACTTTGGGACTTGTATGGCTGAGGTCTCTTGACTCAGGTTTTCCAAGCTTTCACTGACTGCTGAAAATAAAACCACCTTTGGCAATGCAAATTAACATAGCTAAGATTTGTTTTCTTCCACAGGCAGAATGCTTTGCTAACTGTACCTGAATTGTACGTAAACAAGCATGTTAACCTCTTCCTGCTGCTTTCAGTGTCATTGATCCGCCCTTTTTCCAGTATTATCTTACTTACGATTGTGACATTGTTTGATGTAAAAATTATAGCAACTAAGTGTTTTTTATGTAATTGCATTGCCATTTGCCTGTCCATCGGGACATGTATGTCCTTTGCTATCACATAAATGTTCTTAGGCTTATGCTTAAAAAGCTCATCAAAAAGAAACAAAAACACATCTGGAGTAAAAAAAAAAAAAAAAAAAAAAAAGTCTTGTGAATTAATGTAGAGGTTATAAACAGCTTTCACAGATAGGGTGTAAGATCTTCCTTGCTCCTCCTGAAAGCAGCGACAGCCATGCTCCAGCAGCAGGGTTGTTGCAATGCTGTTCTTGAAGATGGAGAATTTGTGAAACAAATTGGGAATTTTTCTTGTGAGAGACGCAGTGTGCATTTGCAGAGTATGATGAATTTGGAGGAAGCATGAGGTGAAGCTGTGTAGCCCAGGAGAGCCTGAGCTCTTGCACATATTTCCTGTGACCTTATGCAACCTCAACTGTGGCTATCCTCCATCTTCACTATAGGCCTTGGGGAAAGGGTTACTTTGTCTATTAATTGAATAATATGAAAAGTAAAGCCTTTGGAGTTACTCTGTGTTCAGGTATGCATTGGAAACAATATTAGAGACAGATAAAGCTTTGGCTACTCTGATCATGGGCAGCACCTGTTCTGGGGGAGCTGGCATCTTCTTGTGGCCTGTGAATACTTGGAGGGCTTGGGGTGTGTTTTTTTGTTTTCCCAAATTTCTTGTTAAGGTTGTTTCTAACTTTCTTGAAAGTAACTTTTTTGGCTGTTGACTTCTTGTGAAATTCATCTTGGGATATTTGGATACTGTGAAATTTCTGAGAAGAGAGAAGCGGTACATGGGGGGAAAAAGATTTGGATTTGTAGATTTATTATTTTGCTTGGATTTTTATGTCTTCAAAAAAATTTGAGATTTTTCAAAGTGGGTCAAGTTCTTCAGCACTGAGCTTTAATGGTGATGAACATGAATGCTTCAATATCTGAAGTTCTCTGAGTGTTGTAAATGTTAAAAGGCTTCCATCAAACACACTACATGTATTCTCTACATGTCAACAGCCCTGTTTATTTTCTGGTGGGTGCTACTAATAGTTTCAAGTAAATGTGTTACTGGTTCCACCAAACACTTTTCTTTTTTGTTCAGAACTTTACATAAAAGTGTCTTATTTGTTAGAAGCCTTAAGCATTCTTAATACTTTAAGTTGCGTATCCTAGTAAAACAGAAACAGTATATTTATTGGGTTAGAATTTTTAAACTCATGTTGAATTTCCTCATGGTTTGAATTTTCTTCTAACATCTGAGGAATAGAAGGTGGAATAGTTATCTGAAACTGCGTTGACATGCTCTGTGTGATGTAGAACTTGATCCCTTTTTAGTATTTTATTACAAAAATATGTTAACATCAATTATTTTGCAACAACTAGCTTCATCCATTTTCTGTGCAAAAGCTGAATGTGATGTCAAGAAGCCACAGAACTGGTGATATTAGAGGCTGGTTTCAAGGTTAGAAATCCTAGGAATATTCAAATCCTCCAGCATTCCAAGTCTCAGAAATGGACTCATTTTAAATGGCACAGCCAAATTACTCCAGAATGCACTCCCAGATGTTGCGTCTCTTCCACACTCACCTTGGCACACATGTAAGCACAATGCAAAGAGAAGAGGCTTTTGGGGAAGCGGCATAGGAGCCTCTGCAGGGTCAGGGCACCTCTATTGGAGGCTGGAGGTGTGCTGAAAGCGCAGTGTGCACAGTTAGTCCTGTTTTTCCAGGGACAGGCATGGAAGGGAGAACTAGAAAGCGGCTTTTGTGAATAATTGCAAGCTCACTCATCTGGAAACTTCTTCAGTAGTGCTAATGGTTTAGGATTAAGTCTTTCTGCAAATTTATTTTAAGAATCAAAACAAAACTTTTTTTGGTGAATTATCTCACTGTCTGTGCAGACTTATTTAATGGCTGTGAGAGAAAGCTATGAGAAAAATCTGCTCCCATATGGTGCTGTTTGCAAGTTTTTTCAATTAGGAGGCTAGGGTTGCCCTGATAACCTGATATATTTTGCAGACTGCAAAGACTTGTTTGTACGTGTCCTCAGAAGAATTATTGATTTCCCTTCAACAAAGATGTACTAATATCTCTTGTCAACTGAATTTTGCTACCTGAGAATTATTTGCTGAAATAAAGCTGTTTCTTGAGAACTATTAACTCAATAAATGAAGTTGCTGCTAACGCCACTAAAAATAGCATGTTGGTATTGAGTTGCTGCTTATCGTAGTTTGGTTGTACTCTGATGGAAGTAAAGTAGATGGAAAGCAATTTCATTGTTTACTCTTATACCTGTGTAAATAGGTAATTTATCCTAATGACTGGATGGGACATAATTGGACATATTTGAAAGATGTAATATGCGTATTAATTATGAGCGTGAAGTGACCATCAGAAAGCCTTTTGTCTGCTTGATCCTCTTTTTACGCTGGTAAGCATCATTCTTTCCTAATGACCCGTGATGACTGAAAGTAGTACTGTTATACTCCGTGAGTCTGTAGTGGACATCTGGTTACCAAAGTAATGTCCCCAGAGAGTTTTAAACTGATCAAAATGCTTAGGGTATCTCCAGAGCTTCCACAATTGTAAGGTTCAGCTTTTTTTTGTTTGTTTTTTAAGGCTTATGTCGCAGATAAAGGAGGTAGTGTGTGTAGGACTGGGACAATGCATTAGGAAGGCTGGATTTACCTTACAGCACAGTGCTTGACCTAGTTACAGTGTGACCTTGAAGAAGTGGCTTTGCTTCTGTAAATTAGGGCAATGAAAAAGGGTAGCAGTTGCAATCAAAGGTCCTGGAGTGTTGAAATGTTAACAGAAACCTGCTACAGGAAACCCCAAAGCGTGCTGCAGCCAGCAGCAAATGTTTTTGTGCTTTCCGCTTTAAAAGGTAAATGTATGGGAGAGGGAAAAACAAAAAACAAAACAAAAAAAAAATCAAAATCCAACTCCTAGGACACAAAATGCTGTTGTTCAGTGGATTTGTTAACCACATTCATTGAGGTACTGAAATATTCCGGAGCAGATGCGCTGCATCAAATCCATAATACTAGCACAGAGATAGCACATCAGAACTGGCAGCATGTTGTTGGCTTAGTGTCATGCTCAACTTTTGCTGGAAAGTATTTAAATATTTTATAATGCAGCTTTAAGTCAGGATTTAAACTTAAGGAACCGTTTGGCTCATTGCAACTTCATTGTCTTCTACAGTTGGTTCACTATGTTCAGCCACTGGCTTGTGGTTTGGTCGGTTTGCAAGTGAAAAATAACCATGGAAAAAGTTAAGCCTGGTTGAAGCAACTTTTTTTTTATTAATGCAAGCACATCCAGTCAAACACGGAATATCCTGCTTTATGGTACAGCTTAATATTTAGCATTTCAGCTCAGAATAGCAAAACACAGTATTTAAGGAATGTATCAAACTGAGGGAAGAAAAATAAAAAGGAACCAATGTGGGATACTGCATTGATTTCAAGTATATACTAGGACTGACTGACCAGTGAAGTGCACATTCATGTGAAAGCTTTTTTTTATACATTTACAGAAAGTGTTCTAAAATTGCATTTCAAATATATATTTTTCTTAAATTTTAAGCATCCCTTTTAAATCTCAGTTACATAAACAAAGCTGATATACAATCCCTTTTATAGTGTCCAACAACGTTACTAGCTAGAACATCTCTGAAAGTGCAAAACACTGTAATAATACAGTATAAATATTCATACTCTAGTCCAGGGCTGAAGGTCTGTACTTCAGCACAGGAAAAATAGCAGCAGATCACAAGAATTCTCCCTTCTCCTTCTCTAAGCTGTTCTTGTTAACAGCTAGTATTCCACTTCTTCCTCCTTTTCCATGGCCTAACTCGCTTTTGGTTCTCTTTGATTTCAGTGCTATGGGAATAGCAAAATGTTGGTTATCTCTCTCCCTTACCCCAACTTACTGTTCTGATTTTAAGTATTTGTCAGGGAGCAGGAGGGAGAACAGGGAAAGAGGGAAGGCTCTTTAATATTTCACTGTACTACAGGGCCAACACAGCAAGCAATTTCTGTGAAGTGAATGCTGATGCTACGTGCAACAGTGGCGCTGCTCATGGTTGTAGGCACTCAGCAAGAAGAGTCTGCTGGACTGGAATATACCTGATGCTCAGTCCAGCTAGGCTTGTCCCCACTTCAACACAGGGCAGAGTAGGATACAAAGTGTCTACTTGAAGTTGACCATTTTTAAAGAAACATGTGCAGAGGTTTCTACAAGAGAGGCTGAAACCACTGCAAACTTCAGAGGGCTTTCTTTGGAAGAAAAACTCTGATACAACTGTCTGGCTCAAGTCATTATCTTTTCAAATACCCGGCCCTTGTGCCTTAGATAAACAATTACTGGAAAGGGTAGTAAATATTCATGGCTAATAGTTCATTAAACAAAATAGTTTTAAATCTGAGCCTATTTTCTCTTTTTCTGAACTTCATGGTCGGGGAGAAAGGAAATCTGGAAATGTATTTTTTTTTTTTTTCCTGAAATGGATAGCTTGAATCTTAACCTTCTCATATGCTCATTTGGATAGCTAAATTAGGTGTAAAATCAAGGTTTAAAGGAGAAGTTAGAAATGCTGAGCATCCATGGATTTACAGATCACCTCTGATTCTGACCTGGGTTCAAAGGCTTGATCAGTTTCTTATGTTGTTCTCCTATGTATTTCAATGGGTTCTGGTCCAGACTGTTAATCATGGCTTGCAAAATACAAGAAAAAGTTTATGATGCAAGTTGGTCTTTGCTTTAATTGTTTTTAAGTCCAAGCTAGCATTTTCGAATGAACCAAGGGATTTAAATGCCCGAGTCAGTAGAGTTGAACTCTTTTTGGAAATTTCAGCCTTAGTTTCAAATTGGACATCTGAGTATACTTCGCTCTCCCTAACTCATGTATGATTATCTTATTTTACATGAACTCTTTGCAGAAAGACACAATGAACCTGTTTTGCAGAGATAATCTAGGTTAGACATCCTTAAAGAAAAAAAAATCCCTGATTTTAAAAAGGAAAACACAAACTATTCTGACAGCCAGAATTTAAAGGATAGTTCCCAGAAGTATTAGAACTTAGACGTGTGCATCTTCACACATGCACACACATACGCACACACAAACGCACGTCCCCCAGCAGTTACCCCACCTTCTCTTTCAGTCACGTAACAAAAATATGTTTGCTGCACCGTCAATGTTATAGGCAGGTATACTCTAGCTCATGTGCCATATTCTCCATTTTATTTAAAAAGTACATTGTAGCTGGTTTTGAGACATCCATATTTTTATTTTCTTTGCTTCCAATCCAGCGTAATAGAAGGTACACTAAACAATACCAGTACCTTGTAAGGCACTATTTCTGATGTAGGAGAGGAACAGGCTTACTGCAGATGTCTAAGGCCTTGGCTCTACAAACACTCCACGTGTATGATCAGTCTCGCTAATTTAAATGAAACCACAAGGGATAGAGAGACATTTTGAGTGTTCTGTAGGCTATTGGTCCAGTGGAGTATGTGACCTGAACACTGGCTGTAGCTGGGATGTGTTTTAATTCTGTTTTATTTTGGCGGAAGTAATAAAAAATAAAAATTTGGATGCTGATAGAATAAGATCTCCCCAGGGATCCCACCTCCCTCAATACACTTCATCTCTGAGAACAGGGCCCTGCCCTTTTTTCTTTTTTTTTTTTAAATAAAAAAACAAAATCCTTCACTTAAGTGCCTTAAGGTTGACATGTGAAATATTTACCACATTTTATTTCATAAAAGGTACTGTATATACAAAACAGACCTCAGCCAGTGAGGTCTTTCTTAGCTCAGTCCAAGTCTTTCAGTATGTAAAAACACATTCGTTCTGTGTGCTTCCAAGTCTGCAGATCAGATCCAAAACTCTCAGGCCCTATTAAGCAGAGTTGTCCTAGAAAAAGTAATAAGAAGTTTTCTATCACAACCACATTTTTCATAGTTTTGGTAAAGGTTAGCAATGAAACTATCTTGCAACAGTAGCTGGAAGCCCTTCTTCAACGGACAAGACTTTTCAACTGCTATAAGCTGGCCTAACTCTAAATTCCAATAATAATGCTGCCTTTAAATGAAAATGTAACCGCTTTAACCTTCGAGCCTTTAGGATGCACTCAGACAAATAACAAACTATTGCTTGCAGAACAGCCCTGAATTTAGCACGTGGTACATAAAGAGCTTAAGTGTCTTAAGTGCAAAAGTTCACTTGGCTTTCCTAGGAGACTCTGGGATTGCTGTCTCCTCGTGATGCAGTCACGATGCAGTTTGACTGCAGCTCAGGACATGCTGGATTCTTCATTCTTTTTCTGGTATAGATACCTCAGATCTAAATACGTAATGACTTGCAAAGGCCTAAACCTCTCATCTGAGTTAGCTGATCTCATGTATGTGGAATAGGTGATTCCCACTATAAAAGAGTTGTTTAGAACTTCTTTAAAAAGAGTGTATAGAATTTCATCTTTTTATAACATCTGCAAGGACATAAGTGTGATAAATGATAGCACCTTCTGCACCTTCTTGGTATCTTTAATTGTCCCCCTGAGAAAAACATGTCTGAAAACTGCTACGAATGTGGACCCTCTAACTCTATTTCATAGCCTAAACCAAACACATTTTCTTTAATAGTCTCAGCAGTGATCCTGTAGCTTGCACTGGCTGGGAAAGCTGTATGTGAATCCTACTGCGTTTTTTTCAGATTTGAATTTTGAAGGAAAAGAATATTACACCTAGGTCAAAATGGTGCTATTTGTTGGGTTCGCAAACAAGAGCAAAGAAGCTGACAGCTTTGCACCCGTGTGCTCAGGGCTCAGAGAAGACAAATCAAGCGCACAAAAGCGCCTACAAAGCAATCACATGCCTGTGTATGTCTGCAAAAGCCCCATGTGCAAAGGAAGTTTCATACCTGAGTGTTTTCCAGCTGTCTTTTTCCATGTGGTTTTCTGGACCTTCGCTCTCAAAGGATGCAATAAACAGAGCTAGTAAATACAATAAGGACAGTCAGGTAAATGGGTTCTGTAACTGAAAAAAAATACTCCTAATTGCTATATAGCAGGTGCAACTTAAGCTTTAATTAATGAGGTTTATTCTCATCGGGAGCCAACATGAAGTGGTAATGCATGCTTATCAAATTTTTTTTTGCATGTTTACTTTTTCATCTGTATGGTCTATGCACTTTGAGGAGAGAGAACTGGCTGTAATGTTCAATAAAGGGTTTTACCTTCTTCGCTGTAAATGGGTGCTGTGAGTAGGTAACTCTGGATCTTCTTGTCCTTTTCAAAAGGACACTCGACCTGCTTCCATGTCAAGAAATCGTGAATCTGTCTTGAAATTTCCCAGAATTTCTGCATGAGGTAATGAAAAGAATGTTACACTGATTTTTCTTTCAAATACTAGTTATTCTGTATGATTTCAGGGCCTCTCAGTCTTGTTCTCATTCATACTTCTACTCTGAGTATCCCTTATTCCATCTTTTTCACTGTTATCCTTTCAACCTTCATATTCAGGAACTCAGTGTAAAGAAGGAATTTCGGTGACCTTTATACAGCTTTGAAAGTTTTGGACTTTTTTCCCCCCTCCAAATCGGACACACAACACCAGAGAACATACTGTTGTAGGTGCTACCCCTTCCCCCTTCCCTTTCATGTATCTCGGGATGGCCGAATGTTTCCATCTATTGCTGCAAATAAGGTATGCTTGGTGATGTAAAAACCTTTCATGTTTACAAACTCAGCAAGATCATTACTCTTCGGCCATTTTTTTCTCTGTAGCAACATATATTGTCCCCTTAGAATTAGCTTTGAATTCTAAAATGTCTCTGAATAACAGAATCTTTGAATAACTGCATCTTTACAACATAAATGTACGTCAGCTTATAAAAAATAGGGCACAAATTCCCTTTTGTTCACCTACTATGAGTCAAGCATGCATTTCTTCAGAGAGTAGGACCTCCCTGTAAGACCTGCTAAATACCATTAGCTGGTTGTGTGTGGTGTCGGTAGCTAGTTAACCAGATGAGGGCAACCCTGAAGATTTAGGGTGAAGTTTACCTGTTACGGTTTGCTCAGATAGAATGGCTTGCTGCCACAGAAGGGCTTACTTTCTTCCCCATACACATGTACTTCCTCCAGTCCCTTTTGAATGTAAGACAGGAGCAGGACTGAGGAGTAATAAATCTGTTTGCCATCAGCGCTGGTATGTGAAAATTGTAGTAGTTGATTTCAGGTTCTTAACTAAATTTTCAAGTAAGTGTGAGTACAACCTTCCTTGAAAAGATTTCCCTTTCCAGTGGGCTAATATAAGACTATTTCATTTTTCACTCCAGTAACTTTAAAGCATGGGTTATGGCTTCAGAAGTTCTTATTTTCTTCTCCATCCTTTCACACGTCAGTTTTCACTACAAATTAATGTTATTACCCCCAGTTCTGCTTATGTCTGTTTGTCCTATTTCAAGGAAAATGTCCTAATTAATATGTATTTCAGTATACTTTTAAAGTAATCTTTTAACTGCAGGCAGTTACATTCCAGCAGTTTTATGGACTCTCTTCTGTATGTGCAGTTGTGCGTGGATCTGCTGGATATATAACATATACGTGGCAATTGCAAGCATGGTCTTTCACAGAGATGTGGTATTGAGACATTACAATTGCTTCCCCTAGATAATGATATCACTTTGTCTAGATTGCAGCAATGCTGAAGAATCTAAGGGACTCAGCAATACAACAAGTTAAAGTTTAAAAGCGGCAAATGTTTGTAATGTACAATGTTTAACTAGCATTACAGTTCCAACAAATTGAAGTCCGACCTTGAAGTTGATCTGTCCATTGGGTAAGCGGTTCGTATGTATTTTGTGCAGAAAGTAGATATCTTTAATGAACAGATTGAAAACTGGGATGACTATTTTCTCTCGATTGCTGTTGGCAGTCTGAGATCGCTGTGCTGCTCCTTGCAGGGCTGTGCGGTAATTACAAAAGTTGCTAGAAGGATCCATGTGGTGCTGTTTTTATGGGGGAGAAAGGCAAGCATGTAATACACACTTCTTAAACACAAAAAACACTGATCTTACCAGAGAGTATATAGTATATTCAATACCTGGGCACTGTTCTAAGCCATCAGGATAGAGTACTTTATACTGATCAGGTTGATTCGGAGTTTATCTAATTCCTATCTTGCTTGAAAGGAGGGTTCTGCACTGGCTTTACATCTAGGCTTTCTTTCAATGGCTAATGGGAGGTTGAAAGGAAATAATAAACGACTATTGGGGGAAGAAAAACAATTCCAACTTGCTGTCACCAGTCTTTGATTTCAGTTAAGTGTTGTTTTGATTCAGTTCGCCACTAGATGGAGTACTCTAATCGGTTTTATGATTAGTAAAAAGGCATTTACTTGCGTGAAGGGTGAAAAGTACTGTGACGTTAAACTGGAAAAAAGATACGGAATGAAGAAACAACCTACAGAAAACCTGCATTAGCTATTCTTCTCAGGAAAGAAGGCATTTTGAAATCTGGGAAATGCTGTGCCTAATGTTTATATTACTGGCAACCACTGGCAGAGGTGTCTGTGATCTCTGACTTTGATTCTTCCCAACATCTGCTGTGGAATTACTATTTGATGGATTTCTAAATAAAGTCTGAACTTTATACATACCTCTAAAACATCAAATTTGGCTGTTTTGACCTTTGACCAAGTTTTCTTTAGCCGTGCCACAGGGCTCAAGTTCATGCCAGCTAAATGGAGAGAGGAGACAAAAACAGAAACAACTGAGCTCAAAAAAATACAAGGCTAATGCAACTCTGTGCTTGTATGTCAGCACCACGCTTATGCTTTGGAAGGCGGTTGAGCTTGACAGCTACAAGTGGTAGCTCATGCTGCCCACCCACACATTAATCTGTCACTGGAACATGCTGCTGTTGTAGAAGTGCTGATGTGGTCAGCCAACTTAAGGCAAGTATGAGCACAGTCTTGCCAGTCAGGTTGTGAAATTAAGTGCCTTTTGTCATCTGTGTTGAGAATACTCACAGATAATAGCCATCATTGAATTGAAATTTCCGATATTGAAGCACTCTCTTGCCACATCAATGAAGAATTCCACCATTCTTGTACGCTGCTTTTTCTTGACAACCTGAAAAAAAAGTTAAGAAGGAAGGGGTGGCCTGAATTTTGAATAGGATGTTCAGTTAAAGGCATTATTAAAAGATGATTGAAGGGACATTTCAAGATGTTATCCAGTTAAGCAATCCAATGATGAAGGCCTGGGCATATTTTGTTAAGATCTGTTTTTTTAACAAAAAAGTAGTATTTGGGGCTGCTATCAATTATCTGCACAGTTGTGGGGGAGTGTAACTTCTTGTTTATACATGAAGTTCATTGTCTAAGGGAACTTGTATGATCAAGTCAGACATTTTCAAGCAACTTCCTGTTACTGGAAAAGGGAGAAAACATGAAGCAGCTATCAGAAAAATACAGGGGGGAAAAAAAGCTAAGGAGAAGGGGGGAAGTGGTGAAGGGACTTGAGAGCAGGGCATGTAACCTGGATGTGAGGAAAGAGTAATTGCCATGTCCTGATTTTTCATGTTATGCTCTGCACACTCTTAAATGACGTGTTGAGAGCAGGTAGGTATACATGAATATACGTTATCCTCATCCATGCAAACGTGAGGGATCTAGCAGTGATACCGGACATCTGCTTTGCAGATTTTCTTTTATAATTAGGGAAGCAAAACTAATATATAGCATTGTCTTCAAACTTTGTTTCAAAAATCCATCAGTTTTATTTCTTTTTGCCTAGATTAGTCATTCATCCCTGTGTTTTGCAACTAGAAGTGTTGTCTGGCGTATACAAAATAGGTTCTGAGTGGTGACTGCAGACTGCTTCACCAGGGATCTCTCATAAGAAAATGGCTTGGTAGTCAATAAGTTAGCTTAGCCCTCAGTATGCTAAAACCTTTTGCTTGTTTTTTTTAATGTATTAGCTATATCAGCCAGTTCTAGAAGAGGACTTAGTACATTTTGCAGTAAGTTCTGTGAGAGCAGGCAATCCTAAGATGCTACGGTCGATAAAGGAGACGGCATGAAGCTGCTGTGGGCATCTGGGTTTCTACCACGGGGTTGCCAAATGTGTGGGAATAAAGAGCAAATGTACCATTTGATAGAACTGGTACCAATTACTAGCAATCTCAAAAGACAGTTTACATGTGCAAGAAGGGTTTCTGGGGCAGTATCTTCCATTTCATTGCTAGTTGTATGACAAGTTATTTTTAGCCTCTACTAAGGCTATTCTTTTTTTGTTTGTTTGTTTTTAACCTTTCTCCTTCTATACTTTTGAAGAAAAAGTTTATTCCTCATTTCTTTTTTTCTTCTACAACAAAACTGTACGCATGGCTGTGGTAATGATCTCTAAGTACAGTGGAAGGAGAGCAATTTATCAGTAATTCCGTGCTTCAACAGTGAGTACCTTAACACTTTATGGATGTATTCAAGACAAAAACAACTCCCAACTGATATGCCACACAACTTCCATTTCATGACATGACTAATGTTACTATGGAAGCTACATAAAACTAGAGAATATATGCAAAGCCAAACGTAGCTCTGAACTCTTAATCACATAAGCACACAAATAATTTAATGCTTGAATAATGTAATTATCTTCAGTTGGACTGCTCATGTTTAAATCTGTTAGACCACTGCCTGCCATTTGTCCTTAAGGACATGAAATTTTTTTTATATTATCTTTTACTAGTACCTACCCTACAGATCTCTGTAGCCACCAGCATGCTGAGACAATTGAACCAGTTGTCATAGGCCTCCAAATTGTAGGTTTTGGTAACATCACCTCGGCACTGCAAGAGAAAAGGCCACATATTAATCCTATCCTGTATTACGATAAAGAGAACACACCAAAGGATAAACTTCCATTCATGTCTTGATTGAAATCTTACTAGATATTTCTTAAGGCACAAGCCTAACAAAGATCAGAAAGTGGCCTTTTCTGCACAGAGTATACTCAAACCCTAGATACTGCTTCTTTTTCCCTCTGTACCCCTTCTTGTACCTTGTGATTATCTAGGGAGTCCATGTGGCTGACAATCTGCATCAGATCCTCTGGGTAAATGTTGCTCACCCGTTCCTGTGTTCAGAGAGATGAGAGATTGTCACTGTACAGGCAGACCAGGGAGATCAGTTTAAAATGCATCAATAAATCCAAAGCTGTGAGATCGTTATGGTAACTTGCATCTCCTTCAGCTTTCTTTACTGATAAGTATGCAGCATTTCCACAGAGTGTACCTTACTGTTTTTATTCATCATTTTGTATTTTTGGATTAGAACACTGGAGGCTTTCGGTGAAGCCTATAGCAAAATTCATATTGATGAGTATATTAATATTTAGTAAATGGGAAATGAAATAATTCACACAAATTGATGTCTCACCAGTTCAATATGGGTTAGCTGCTGTGCCAAGATCAGAGGGTCACAGCACACGCTCAGGATGTCCTTTTGAGTTGACTGCGGCTTGTTTTTGAGGATGGTGCCCTTGTCAGCAACAGGTTGCCGGAATTTCTCTCTGATTTCCTGATACTGGCTCCGTGCGGAGAGGGCCATCAGGAGATTCTGTGTCATCTGGCTAATGATCTTTTTCACTGTGCCATTTTCCTAAGCAAAAGGCAGAAACAATGATTGTAAAAAAAAAAACTTTAATTCTTGCAGACACATCAGCAAACAATTTCTGACTGGGATAAATAAATCCATTATCTTTCATCTTATCTGGGCTGGGCATCCTGTGACAATTGAACAGCCTACACAACCACATAACCATGTTGTGCCTGCCTGGCTTCCCAGCTCTGTTTCACTGCCTTGCTGGTCTGTTCCTTGCAGCAGTTGTTGACTGGTACCCCATTTCAAAGGCCTTTGGGTAAACAGTTTAAAAGTGAGTTTAGTGAAAGGTGGCAGAGCTACTTGTACAGGCCTTCTTGGATCCTCTGTGTACCAAGTGACAAAAGCTTTCTCATTCCAAGCAGACCCTCTGATGACCAAGTAAGTCCGCATAGCCCAACAGAATCCAGAAATGCACGCTGTATCCAGGAACATACCCATAAAATACCATAGCATGGCTTTGAATAATCACTGCATGCAACCATCTAGGTAAGAGCACAATATCTTTAATTCTAGGAGAATCAAAACGCCCTTCTATTTGTCGGGTGCAGTTTCTATGTCCTTACAGATCCAGCACTTTTTTTTTTTTTTTTTTTTTTTTTTTTTGGACAACTAAGGCATTTGAATTCTCTCTGCCATGGATTTTTTGTCCTATAGATGTTTCCCTCTGAGGTCAACTTCAAAGAGCTACCTTGATCAAGTTCCTATTCCTCAGTCCCTCTGATTACTACTTGAAATGGCACAAATTCTCTGACTCTGCTCTCCCCACTGCTGGAAAAAACAAAACCCAAAAAAGTAGTTTAATGAGACAGACCTCCTTTCCACTAGGCTATTGTTCTCTTGCTTTCATGCAAATTATTTCTGTTGAAGTTAGCCACAAGGTTAACTGTTGGTTTACAGCACGCTGTATTGGTTTCCACCAGTCAACTGGATGCAGTAGAAAGAGCTGCAATGGCTCTGATCATTCAAAGAAGCCACTAATGTGCAGTGATGACTGAAATTATGTAGCAGATGTGAGAGACGATGACTACCAAATACTTGTATATCGCATGCTATAATTAAGCAATAATAGTGTCAGAATGTTGCTTTACAAGGCAATAATCTGACTCCCAAGTGGAACCAAATGAAAAGCTGAAGGCAGCGTAGCTCATCTTGATGAGGCAACTAGATTACCACTGAAGCAGCTGGCTGGAGCCATTTCGGATATTGTGCTACAAGTGCTTAGAAATGCCAAGGGAGCTTGGTGTGGGGACTAAAATAGGGAGCTAATTCTGCTCTCCAGTATGCTGAGCTTTCTGTTGTGAACCACTTGACTTCAGGCACTGCGCCTCACTTACCCATGCCTACCCCCTTACATTTCTAGATGTGGATCACAGGGAATCAAATGCAAGGGTAGGTGAAGCTATCAGATATTATTTGAAAGTGTACAAAGAAACTGCAATGGTATTAAAAACTATGGCTTACTTAAGCTATTGTAATTTTATTGGTATCTTAATTTTCAGACAAAGGCTCTTTGAGAGTTTTAGCAATTTCCTTTCCTTAGCGATCTTGTCCTAAATTTTCTTATAACTTTGGAAAATAAAGGTAAAAGTTTCAGCTGATCTGAGAGGTATGACTCTGAGTTTGGTTTCCAGCATCAGTGAATTGACAATAACTTGTCCTTGTTTGAATTCAGGTGAGATGTTTATTCTTAGTCCTGGCTGTAGCTATAGCTATCTGTTATGCAGCCTTCTATCACCGGCACAAGCACGACTGTTGTGTCAGTTCTTGATTTACCTCCTATCTTATATATGTGAACGGTGTCCTAAGGGGATTTGGAAAAGCTTTAAAATACAAAATAAAAATCTCAACCATTGCCATAATCCCCAGCTGAAGCATGGCCTGGGTAATTTCTTAGGACAGAAAGATGGTAACGAATACTGAGAGCAAGAGCTGCTTTTTGTCAGTGTCAAATTAAATCTCCTAGGGGTCAGATGTGGCATAGCTCTTCACTGATCAAACCTGACTTGTAGCCTTGTTAAAGGGATAAATACTATGATACTGTAATTAAGAGATGTCATCAGAAGCCTCAGACATGAGAGCACTGAGCCATTGCGAGATGTGTTTTCTCCCAAATGACAAGTTATTCATACGTAAGAGTGGGGAGGAAGAGGAAGAGAAAGAAAGGTCAAAACTTCTATCTAGATCAAAATAATGGACAAAATAAATACCAAGATACACGTGCTAAACAGAACCTTTGCAATTTTGCCAAGTCCCCTTTCACAGTAGTATCTATGCCAACATAGACCTCTCTGCCCTGTTTACAAAGGGAATAGAAGGTGCCTTATAATCCTATCTGCTTTTCCCCTCCTACTACGGCACTGACATTTTCATAGCAGCATCCAGGTAAACAGCTCTGCTGATGTAACAGAACTGACATACTTCCTTTTGACAACCTGGTAACGCCTAACTGCGTTGCATCCTATCACTGATTCACACCGTGCTGTCAGACCTGTTATTCTTCGTTGTCTCTGTACTCCAATCAATGAAAACAGCACACAATTGTCTTCCTGTTTCCTGCTAATTGTTCTCTAAAGAATCTTGAAGTTTTGGCTTTCAAAACAAGGAGAAGCTTCTCCGTGTATATAAGTAACCCTTCGTGTTCACACAAACACCCCGCAGTTAATTCTTTTGCAGTTCTCGATTATAGCCTTCCTTCTGTCTGTTGGTAGTTCGAGTGACTTTCTCAATAAGGAAGAGGTGTAGGCTTTGTCAGTGTTCTCTTTAAACAAACAAACAAAAAGAAAGTTTGTAGTTATCTTGTAATTTGCTTTATCTGACCACTTCACAAACATTTCTTGTGAGAGCTAGTTTTCTTCACAGACTGAAAACTCAAGGCTGCTAAGACCGGTGACTGACCATCTAGCAGATCTCAAACTTCCTTTGTGGAAATACTGCAGGGGAACCTTAAATGTAGCAAAAAAAAAAAAAGTTACTCAGTCACTCATAAGCATATTCATCTTGAGCTAGAGCACACTGATGCAACATACTTGATAGTCTTTGAGTAGTAGCAAACCATGAAGGATGGGACATAAGTCGTCATGAGAGTTAACTATATTGTGCCATTATAGTCACTGTTCTTTCTGCTTCTGCAATATATCTATTTTTCATCACTGTGAGTTTTCTGTCTCTTCATCTTACATGCGGTTATTATACATAGAGAGTTTCTGCTAATGGGCCATTAAGTTCATCCCTCAGCCCGTGTCCTGCAGCTACACTGACAGCTTAGCAACTGCTGCTGTAGTCTGTTCAGCAAATACTGCATGTAGGAGCAACGGTTTCTAATTTAATATGATAAACTACATAAAGGTTGACACAAATATTACTTCCCCCCCCCCCCGCCCCTACCTCATCACATTGTGTGATCCTGTGAGCAATCTCCTTCAACTCTTTCATGGATTTTTCATCTTGGAAATCATAGGGGAAAGTTTCAGTCCATTCCTTCAGGAGCTGAATGATTTTGGCAGCGAAGGATTTCAGCTTTGCCTAGAAAGAAGCAATGTGTTAATTACTGACCATAGACCTCTCTGACAGCAGAGTAAATACTTGATGATGGTTTGCATAAAACTAGACGCCCTTGAATATACTTTGCATCTGTGGTAGGTCAAGGGGAGAAAAAAAGAACATATTTAACTGTGAGCCAGATTCCTAAATAAGATGACTTAGCCCCCTTTCAGGATAGCTTGGCAATGTTTCTTACCAAACTCTCTGAAGATATTTTCAAGGTTAGCTTTATAAAGCCAGGAAGCTGACAGGCTAGTTTAAGCGTCTTATTTGATTGAAGTCCGTGAGACTTAAGCTGATTTATGCCATCTGAGGCAGCAGTACCTTTACTGTTACAATTCAAATGCATACCAAATGCAGCACTGTACCAGGTATCTTTCATGAGAAATGTTCACAAAGACACCTCTGTTCTATAGGATTTATCAGACCCTCCAGACTGAGCTGTATATTAAAATGAATGAATGACAGGAAAGATGTGTGTGTTCTCTCCGTGACATCTAAATCAAAATGGACAGAGAAAAAAGCTCTTCCTCCCTGTTCTGTGCTTGATAGCTTTTTGAGTAAGGGCCAACACTTTTTATTTTCAAAGTTCTCCTGTTACTCATGAATCTTCAAAGGCTTTTCATTGGTTAGATCTGAATTGGATGCCAATTACACCAATATCATAGCAATAGAGAGCAGCATCAGTAAATCTGAAGGAGCACTCAAGCAAAACTGGGTGGGTGTGCTAGGAAGACTTTTAACAAGCCAGATTCAAAACTTAGTTCGGGTTATGTTTATTTTCTACCCAACCTGTGATGCACTGAGGGGAAAATGAGGAAGTTCTCATCTGTTTACCTTCCTACTTGCGTAAGCTAAAGAAGTCCCTTTAAACAGCTGTTCATTCTTCTCATCTGCAATGTAATTTCCTTATTGCACTCTTGATCAGAAGCTTAGGGGCTACAGAAAGTGATTTTAGTATGGGAGTATTGCTACAGGAAGTTTAAGACAGATGAAGCTTTACTAGAATTGATAGGAATTTCTGCCCCAAAACATCATCTGATCATAGTATCTCCCAGGATCACTTAATCAAAACCTAAAGTCAACCAAACTAAACTATTTTTTTGCACTCTCTACACTTCACAGGTATGCAGTCAGAATATTAATAAATGGTTAATAAGAACCTTAAAACGTGCACACTGGAATTTTCACTCTGACTATGAACAAATGTTCCTTGCAAGTCTGAAGGGAATTTTCTTGCCTTTTTTCCGGAGTTGCAAACTGCACTCCACTAGCATGCTTTTCCTAGCTCTTTTCATTGACAGTATTTAATTGATCCTGCTAGTGAGAGATGCACAGAATAGTTGGGTAGTGATGGCAACAAGAAAGCATTCTCTTTGCCAGCAGTCGGCATTCCTGCAAAGCACACAAATAGGGAAAGGAAGGCTCTGACGGTTCAGTTTCTGCTGGTGATGCTCCTGTGGAGCCCAGCTTCAAGGTCTTTCTAAACAGAGGGCACCACAGCTCCAGATTAGAGTTGTCTGTCTTCCAAGCTCCCACTGTCATCTGCCTTGAGGAAAAGACAATTTAGGCTTCTTTGCTAGGAAATGCATGGAGCCTTCCATTATTAAAAGAAGAACCTCCAGGTGATGAGAGAACTAATTAGCCAGGCAGCATGCTTCCATTCCATTGGAATTAACAGGTACATGCCTATTCCCCTTTTGGTCACCGAAAGCCGCTATAGAACTGGTTTTGGTATTAGTTATCCTGACCTTTTTTTAAAACTTTTGAAACTTAGCATGGAGGGATGGGGGAAGGAAGGCTCCAAAATCCTTAGGCTGTGGTGAGCAGCTCCATGTGAACTCTTGACTTCCCATCACATGTGTCTGGACTCAGGAGTCGCTAGTGTTTGCTTTTGTTCTGGTAGATAGCTCGGCACCTTTTGCAAGACAACATCAAACTATTTTTATGTTTGGGATTACGGGTGTAAAAAGCCTATTGTTTTATCTGATGCTATAATGCTCATGAAAAGGAGGCATGCTTTGAGCGCAACACTAAAAACCATCAGTACAGCAGAACATGAGATTCCGGTTTCATGTGCGCTCTAATGAAACCCAGAGCAGCGTGACAGGCTGGCCGCACGTGGCTTGTGATAACCTAGATAGAAATTGCACAGATACGTGGGCAGCAGCAACATGTGTTCTCTTTTTTGTCATGCTTGCAATAAGCCTACCAACTTGCTCTTTCTGTAGTCCTGCCCCAGATGTCAGCCTCTCCTTGCAAGGCCTGAATTCTCTGGAGTCAGTGGGAACACCTCTCCCATAAGTATTCGAGAAGAAAAATACTTCTGTTAAGTACTTGGGTCAGCCCTGTTTTACATGAGGCAAAAGACAGGCAGGCCTGAGAACCAGCTCCCAGTTAGAAAGGAGGGCAGCTGCAGTACAGTGGCTGCAGGAAAAGGAGGCTTAATGACATTGACCTGGTTACAAGTACCGCTCCCATTTTTTGGTTTAAAAAGGAGATCTTACTGCTGACAGAAACTGAGGGAGATTAGTATTTCTGAAGGGACTTATGTATTCTGAGACAGGTAAGACAAGCTTAATAGGAGCTAGCTTTTACTTTATATAGAAGTGCTGTTTTCAGTGGCCAGCTTCTTTGGGTCTCCAATTTCCAATGTGCTTCTGGAGGGTTAGATTTTATACCTTATGGTCAAGCTCAACTACTTGTATCTACAGTATAACAGTATGGCATTTTAAACTGTGAAACCCTTTGTTTTTATGATTGGCCAAAAAGACTCTCAGTAGGCTCTAAGACATCGCATATTTCTTCTTAATCTACTTTTCTCAGCTTGTTTTCTACAGGATTTTTCTGTTTGCCAGAAATGTCAAAAACAAAGGAATAACCAGTATTGTGGTGCCTAACCGTAACACCCGTCTCCTTGCCACTTTTTCAGCTCACACAGTACCCAGGCAACAAGTCAGCCAGCTTCTTGTCTCAGAGTTTGTTTATGCAAATCTTTTATCAGACATGATCAGGTCTGCTTTAACTACTTTTGCCAGCTATTTCCTGCTATGAAGTCCCCTATTAGAAGGTAAGGGCAGCTGATGATGGGTTATCAGTGTGAGCAGGTAGAGTGCCTTGAGTTGAGAGTTTCCATGCTGCCTGTAAAATGAGCTTTTACTCATTGCCAGATAGAAAAACAAATGTTTGCATATGCTAGTGGCCAAGTTTTTGTGTAAAAGATACAGGTGCTTGTAGTACAGGTCTGCAAACTAGTCATTCGAGAGGGATGTCAGAATTTTTATGTAGTGTTTCCCAAGAATGTTGTGTTCACTGAGCTGGAAAAAATTACAGTTCATGTGAAGGGGGATGGAAGGGATCAAGGGCGTAGTAGGAAAAGCAACTAGAAAAGCTTGTAAATTAAAGCAGCCTCCCGAACACTCATGTTTTATTGTCACCCTGCTGTTGGTTTTCCTGTAGGCCCATTTCCAAATTGTCACCAGAAAGTGTAAGAGTGTGGGTGTTTGGAATATGAGCAGCTCTACTTCACATCCTGTTAGGATGTAATGCTAATTCATTTCAGTGTGGAAGTCATGATGATTTTTTAAACGCATCTGCTGAAAAGCCAGAATTGTACTACTTTACCACTAGCACCATATCTTTAACAGTCAAGTGATTTAGTCTCCAGGTACTGTTTTGGTTTTAAAAACACTCATCTAAGTGTACTATTATTCACAGAAGAGTTTCATCTTATATTCCATTATTTTCAAATCCAAGCATTTCACGTACATATTTGGACACTACTGACAGCAGTCACTCATCCTTACCACACATCTGTAGACAGCTTTACCTCATGTTTCAGACATGTTTCAGCATGTTTCAGTCCCAGGATCTCTTACAAGTTCCTACCTCTGATGGTTCCTCAGTTCTGTCTAACTAAACACTACAATTTACAAAGGAGCAGCGTGGGGTTGCTAAGTCATGAACTAGTTCGGGGTGGTGATGGGAACCGTTATCACCTCTGTACAAAGGTGGATGCAGTAGTTCTTACATCTGCCTTTCCCGATAACCTTCAATTCCCCAGCACCAACATAGCTAGTTACACAGCTGTTTGGTGAGTGGAGCAGGGGACTGACCTGGATGCAAATCACCCTGCACCAAGTGGTTACTTTTCCCCATGGAGGAGTGTTGTGACGTAATATGAGACTGCAAACCAGGAACAGAAAGGGAGAGAGAAGCCCTTAAGCCAGTATTGCTGTCAAAGAGCCTGTGTTGCCAAAGCACAGCGTTACCTTTTGTGCTCCCCATTTGGATTCCTGATGCAACAAGAAGAAAAGGAAATGGGATTATCAAAGTGCTGAGGATTAGGAATGTGAGCCTATAATTTCTCATAGATCTAAAATATGCCCAGGATTTGAACAGTTGAGATCTTTAATTATTTGCTGACTTCATCCTTGTTTATGCTGCTTATATTTGCATCCCAGCTGGGACTATTCCGGTACTTTGTTTTCAGTCAAGTCCTTCAATATATGTTTTCCATAATGGTGAGACTTAAATGGATTTCAGTGCATATCATAAACTCTCCCCGTTACATCTAATTTGTTGTAGTAAAACTGTATATTCATATTTGCAAGCATAGGCTATCATTGCAAGTAGCGCATCCCTTTATTTTCATGAGAGGAAATTTCCTGATACTGTTACACCAAGCCATAGATAACACTCCAGCAATAACAGGTTTCTAGTGTGCCTGTGGCAGAGTTCTGAGTTCCGATAGCACGATCACTGGATTCAGACTGCAGACAGACCTAGCCTGGCGAAAGCCCAAAGGTGCAAAGTGACTTGCTGGCTGGGTTTCACGGCCAATAAGCATTGCTCCAGGACGTGGCTCGTGACCTGCAGCTCGCGAGCAAAGTTGTGTTTCTGGCCGATGTACCGGGCTGATAAGGTACTACGTAAACTACATTTCTAGTCAGCAAAGAAGTAACAGTGCTTCAAGGACAACAACCCAAATAAAAGTGCATTCAGTAATAAGTGCCGATTATAATTTCAATTTATTATTAATCTATCTATTTAGCCTTTTAATGAGAAAGAGAGAGTGGGAAATAAATAACAGCAGCACAGCCAACTGCAGGACATAAATGTTCATTTACCTTTTCTGCCTCAGTCCCCGTTTCCAGCTGCTGCTTCTGTTTGATGCAGATCTGCCCCACTTTAGCCAGGAGCTCATGGGGATGAATGAAGACTCGGGAGCTCAGCAGGAAAGTGAAGATGTAAGTCCTCTGTGGGAGCAGAGAGGAAAGAAAGCAAGTTGAATAACTTTAGCAAAATCATCTGTTTTCCCTGGAGACTAATAGCAAAAACTATTCTATAAAATATAAATGTAACTTAACGTCTAAACTTTGTGTAATTCTTCCCTCCTCCAGAGAGGTTGTGGTCTTTTCTAGCGCTGTTAAGAGGAAATGTTGTAGGCTTCAAGGCTACTGTGGTGTTGTTTCCAGATTGCCAGATTATTTCCCTTTAAAATGGCCAACTTAATATGCCTAGCTAGTCATCACTCTCCAAAAGACAAATTAAATACGTCCACTGTAGGGTGTTATGTCACTTGAACACTATTATTTTTGCCGCTTGGTTTCTGCAGGAGTGACTGTTTTTCATTGAGCTGCAGAAAACTGCTTCGTGTGTATTCCAAACCACAGCTCTAATTTCTTCATGTAGCTTTTTTCTTTCCTTTTTCCCACAGTCACTGACACAAGCTTTAGCGTGGATTGAGGCCATATGACAGTAATTCAGTTTTAGGCTTACTTTTACCTATGTGGGCTTGTTTCAGACTCCTTTCAGCATGAAGTCTACTAGTATGTGTCAACAATTATTACTTCTCATTAGAAAGAGCCTCTCTGTTTGCCCTGTAAAAGCTGTAATGCGTCATATTCCAAATCATACTCTGGGCAATTACAGTGATGCGAGAATGCCTTTGTGCCCTGGTCCTGCTTTGGTGTTCGAAACTTGGCTTCTGTATTTGGATGTAATTGCCACAGTAACATTGTTACCATCTTATAAGGACTTCTGTTTTTCCTTCAGGCTTTCTGACAAAAATTGTAGGTAGGAAATTGTAGGAGATTCTCCTTTGCTATGGATTTCAATTACCTTATGCTATGTTTGCAGTGTGTACTGTTACTTTGCACCATGTTTTTAGAAATGTGATTTGGCAGGCCACAGCCAGGTGCACATATAAATAACCAATGTGCACATATGTCACCTTGGATTGGGCAAGTAAATTGAGACATCTAAAAACTTAAAGCCAGTTGTCTAAAATATGGCATCTTTACAGCTTGCTACTGAATTTTGCTGTTTGTAGTCTCTAAAACATACTTGTAGCCAAACAACAATGGTATCTTCAAATCCAAAAAAGAGTTTACCTCTCTAATTACAATAATATGTGCTATTAATGAAAAATGTTTCCACTTCTCTAGTATCCAGCGCGCCCTAGAATTTAAGTTTAGTATTAAAATACTTCCAAATATCAGAATGGGGAAAAAGGAGTGTTTTTAAAATATAAATGAAGTTAACTAAAGGTCAGTGTGCTGCGAGTTGGGAGTGTTGAGTGTGCAAAGTATATAATAGATTAAGTATGTATCCATGGAAAATCCCAAATCCATCTCTTTCCCAAGCTTGCAGAGGAAGCTAATGAAGGAACAGAGTAAAGTGTGACACTGCAGAGGCATTTGAAATATAAATTATGATTTGAAGGCCTTATAAGCACTGGGATTCATGTATTAAATTAGGAATAGCATTATATCTGTGCAATTAAAATTAATTCATCTGTAGGTTTTGCCTCCTCTACAGCTTATGAATAGAGGAACAGAGGAGGAGAAGGGTTAGGTTAACTGGATGGGCATTTTGGGTTGGATTCTTGAGAAGCACTTCCACGTCTACCAGAGACAGACAGCTGGGGCCACCTAATGATCTTCATAAGGACTTCATAATTCATAATGACTTCAAGTGGGTGGCCTGGACAGCAGCACAACACAGCACAGTTTCCCTTCATCATGGCATGGCTGCCAACGCCCCAAAAATGGACATAGAGATAACTTAAACTGGGCTTCTGCCCAACATTGCTTATGTCTCTTCAGAATTTTCAGAATTATAGTTACATGACAAAAAAAAAGTTTATGAATTTTAACAAAAAAATTAATGTAGCTCTTACACCTGCATCTGGAAACAATTGATGACATTGTACTAGCTTTGGAGAAACTTTATATATAAAATGTTGAGTAGTGCATGCAATGTGTTACAGGCTGAAGAGCTGACTTGGTTACAAAAGGGGACTTGATTATGTTATGGGGACAACATATCACTCATTGTATGCTTATATATGTGAGAATGATCCTTAAACTGATACACTTCCTTTTAAGAATTAAAACATGAGACGGAATGCTGTTGGTTTTGGGGGGTGACCTATGCCTGGCTGTCCTTTCTTATTTTTTGTAGCCAATTTCTGTCTTTGTTTCGATCAGCACTGTCCCTGAACTTAAAACTGTGAGTCTGGCCTATCTGGGAAAGGAATTTAGCTGCTGGGTGTGTCAGCTGTCACAGGGTTGTGTGAAGACTTTTATTCTGGAACTGTGAAGCAGCTATTGTTTTTACCCTATTTTGCATTTAAGAGAGCTGGGGAATAAAAAAAAAAATGAACTCTGATACTTTTTCATCCCTTCCCCCTTGTTTTTTTGGAAGTCTGGAAGCCCACGAGAAAGTTGCCTGTACACATAAGTGGCAAAGAACCAAAATGCAAGCTGCGCTGCCCTGTCGGTGACCTTCGCTCTGATAAGCTGGAACACATTATTTTAAGGAAAGATATAATTTTGCTTCTCGTACTAATTCTAGTGTAGGTCTCGTTGGTGGAAGTCTGTGTGATGTGGGACGTTTGTCCAGAGTGACTCCAAGGAAGCCCCACTCAGAGTATCGTTTCCCTGTTGTTATACTGTAAGAAAAGAGTGACCCAGATGACCTGTACTTGTGTTTGGTCGCTTTGGTACTGTTTTGTATGAGGTTCAAAAAAGTGCTTAAGTGGCAAGTTACAGGAAGATACGCAGCCGTAGAAGCGTGTGCTTTCCATTTTAGGCTTGCTGGTGTCTCTCTGTAATCAGCAGTATCTGCACTGGACCTGTGTGATGCTTTTCCAGACAACCCTGGAAGATGTTGAGTTGTAGAAACAAATTCTTCTGGAACCCATCTGCTGTATTTATGCCACTTCTTAAGTCACTTAACTGAGGCTGGTTTACAACATATGGGTGTCCAGTCTTACTTCTTAGGTTTCTTTTTTGATACTGCTGGCATAGATTTGATTCTTGTTGTTTATGCTGGCATAGACAAGGGAATAACTGCAAGTAAGAGACCAGTTAAAAATCGTGTGTCTGCCAGCAGTGCTGAACCCTATCTCCCTGCCTCTGCTAATAACCACTTTCTGTCCAATAGAGAGAATCGAGGCTGAACTAAGCCGTACTCGTCAGCTTAGCGGTAGGTCTCGGTGGTTAGGAACACAGCTTTTCTGGATAGGAAATATTTCACACTAATGTCAGATGTCTTCTCCAGATAGAGGATTTCTGTTATTTATTACACCTGTACATCTATACCCATATAGGCTAGATGTTACAACAGTGTAAAGACCCCCACTCATAGGCAGTCCCCCACATAGGAAGAAGATGGCTTGGAGAAAGAAACTTAGCTATGAAGCTAGCTGGGTTGACAAAAAATGATTTAAAATGCTTCCATAATCTATGAGATTGAAAGTTAAGCTCCTCTTATCCTACAGAAGTGACAGGTATTTGGGAGGAGAGGTAAAAAAATATATATAAAAATCTTTCTGTACTTGGAACAACTTAGCTGACACAAAAGGGTCTTGTGCTTTACAAGAGAAAAAGAAGCCAGATTTCTCTAGTGCCTAAAGTTGTTGCTAAGAGATGAGCTGAATTATATTTTAAAAAAAAAAAAGGCAAGCACACAAGACTAAAGAAGGAATTGTTACTCTCTGACCCAAGAATGTACTGATGTTGTCTTGAGGAGGAGAAAAAAAAATACTTTCTTCATGCACTCACTGCTCATTCTGGAACTTGTTGTTTGTGAAACACTTTCTTGAAACACTTTCTTGCTTGGGCACAAGGGTTGCAGACTGGTACATTCCATTCCTAACCTTCCGAACTCCTCCGTCTCACGAGTATACGTTTTCCTGTGTGCTGAAAAAGTCCCTGTACACAAACAAACCTCAAAAGAGCATACACAAATGTAGGCTCTTATCTTTCCTGTCCTCCCTTGTCTGTCTCTTGTTCTGCCAACATGGCAAATACATTTTTGTTTTGCCTCTGTAACCAGCACAGAAAGATACTGTGTTTGCTTTCTCCCCCACCCCCTTTTTTCCAGCTGGAAGGTTACTGCAATCTTTAGCTTAACGTCAACAGAGACAGGAATGCTTTCTAAGCATTGTGCTTAGATGTACTGATCCAAAAATTTGGATGTGTACAGCAACTTGTAGATGTGTCATTCTGAAACTAAAGGTAATCTCTGCTAACGTAACCAACAGCTTCCCTTGGTGAGAATTAATGGATAATGCCTTGCCCCCTTTCTCTGCCTGTGTGGCCAGAGACAGGCAACTGGGAGGTGCTTATACCTTCCTCTTGAACAGTGTTGGCCCCTCTTCTGACAGGACATCGGCATTAAGTGGCTATCGCACTAACCTTTTGTGGCAACTTCCCTCAAAATAGAAGTGGGCATGAAGTATAAACATGAAACTGAACTGAAATGCAAAACTTGCATCGCCTCAAATACAGCTCCCTCTTCACGTCATTCAAAGCTTATTTATCTAGTCATCTTAAAATGAATCCTTTTAGCTGAATTGGGCGATCTGATTTAACTAAAAGAATGTGTCCTGCTGTAGAGATGTATTTGTCTTAATACTGTTTTCCGTCTCCCTTTCCCAGGAGCTCTCTTTCTGCTGTTTCTGCTGTATCTCTCCCAGCTGTCAGCTCACTGTCTATTTAAACTGCAGCCTCCCAGGGTGGGGTCTGTGCCTGCGTGGTTTGCGATGCTCCCTTGCGCAGGGTATGGGACAGCACCATGGAAACCAGCAGCATTCCAAAATAAGTCACAGACCCCTTCAGTAATGCTCGCTTTATGGAACCATTTTCAGAGTGGCTGTGTTATAAATAGATCCTATATTGCAACAAGGGATGTGCATTAGCAGCTACTTAAAAAACTTAGCGATATTCCAGAAATCCAAGCAGCAAATAACTACATTCTAGTATTAAACAAAATCCAAGGAGCAGAGTCCCTGGAAAGCTTAGCTATTGCAGCCTGGAACTATTTCACTGGTATGCCATGTTTCAAGGTTCTCTTCAAGCTCGAACTTTCTTCTGCATCTGCTCTATACTATGTGTTTGTGTGGGGTGCAATAGGGATTTAATGCCTAACCACGGTGATTTTTCTGTGCCTTTATAAAGGACTTGGTACTTAACATCCACGGAAGGTAGCGCATGTTGAAATGAGAGGTTTAGAACTGAATTGGAAAACTAAAACATCCTCATTTTGCCTTTTCTTCTTAATCTCTCACTGCTAATTGCTGGACATTCTGCTGCTCATACCCACTGAACCCAGACAGAGAGTGCCTTTTTTGTGTGTGATAACTGTAAAGATGTGTGGTGTGTATGTGTGAGCTTGAGGGGATTTTATTGTGACCCACGTGAAACAAGAGTAGAAAGTTCTACACAGATCAGACTGAGAGACATACTGTGAGGTATAGATTCTAGCATGGCCCACTAACACAGTGGAAGTTCAACATACCAGTCAGTACTGAATGCAGTTTCCTGTTGCCCTATCAGTCTTAAAAAGAGTGGGGTTGCTTCTGCCATGGCTGCTGCTTTTTCACAGAGATAGAATATAACCTGTATAACCTCAGATCTTTGGCAACCAATTTAAATAACATCTTTCATTAATGGGTACAAAGGGGCAATTTAAGTGATAAAGTGGTCTCTTAATAATATCCTAAGTTCAGAATCTTACTGCATGCCCTACAGTTATCAGTAACATTTACTTCAGGGGACTGCAGTGAGGACATTTAATCAGTTGCAAAATCATTTTCAGGCTCAGAAACATTGTTACAGCACTTGCCCATTAAATGTGTTGAGAAAGCATTATAATTACAAACTATTTTTTTTTGATGGTCTAACTAGAAGATGCATAGAAAATTAAGTGGTAAAAAAATACCAGAGTTGATGTGATCTGAAAGAGCTGGTTTACTTCTCTAGGTAGGAGCTGGTTAAAAGTTAATCTCGGCTGTGTTAGAGGTAAAGCAGCTTAGAAGGATTTAAAATTATGGCTAATGCTGCTTTTAATTGGTTCTTAAGGCACCCATTTGAGTTCAACATGGCTTTACCTTTCTAACAGGCATCCTTCTTAACAAACAAAGGAGAGTATCCCCCACTGAGCAACGTATTTATGGAGCAAATATTGCAAAGAAAATCAATGCATCTTTAGTCTACATCTTAATCTCAAATCAGGAGGAGGTAGAATTTCTTGAGGATGTACCAATCTGGATCCTAATGCAAAAATAACGTGAGAAGAAAAAAAAGTCTTCAGTGCCTACTTACGTCTGGATAATAGTCCATGGTGGGCACCAGGCGTTCTATCAAGGCCTCCAGAGATCCAGAAACAATGTTCCCGTCCTGATAAACAGGGTCCACGCACCTCTCTCCCATGTCTGGCTGCACTTGCCCACTACAACTGGAACCAAGCATACTGGAAAATATTGGCGTCTGGGGCATAGTTTCCTGCAGAAGTGGGGAGAAAAAAAAAAAAAAAAAAAGGTTAAGCTTTCTCTGAGTATGTTTTATGCATGGGTATCACAGAGGCATATATTGCACACAATTAACGTATCTGACCGCTCGTAGCCTGGGCATTTGAGCTTAGTTCTGAGTCCAGCCGCATGTCTCAGAGTTGGCTTCTGGCTTTGAAATGCATGTGGAACTGTCACTAAGGCTGTAGCTGCAGAAGCTGTACCAGTTCCTTTCGCTGCACTTGATTTTTCCCTTCTCTTCTTATTCTTAAAACGGAACAGGGATGAAATGTAAAATGCTTTCTGAATTCTGCCTTACTGAACAAACAACAGAAACTCTGGCCTAATACCCCTCTTTTTACGTTTCTGAAGTCAGGTGTTTGGGCACAATACTTCACTTGTGATGATCAATCCTGTACTACTCCTGTAGCTGGATGCAATCCAGGGTCTCTGCAGAAGGGCAGCTTCTGCTCGTCAGTGTCACTGGGACCGGAGGGGGTGTCACATCATTTGAACAAAACCGCCTTTTTTTGGTATGTGACACCCCGGGCTGGGGGGAGGGCGTGCTGCAATACATAGTGAACTACACGGCTCTGAGAGCTGCTTCTTGGAGCTTTCTGCTTAGGAAACAAACCTGCTGTCGTTAACACAAAAACCACCCGCAGGTTTGGGCTTTCCACCCCCCTCCCCATGGCCACGAGCTCTGTCGGTACCCTGCAGCCACCTCCGTGAGTAAGCCCCGGGCCGCCTCTGTTTGTTTGTTTGAATCTCGCAGCACCTTAGCTACGTGCAGGCGCCCCCACCGAACGCTGCTGCCGTGCGCCGGGGCAGGAAGCGCCCCCGAGCAGCGGCGGCCCCGCGCCCAGCCGCGGCAGGTGAAGCGGCGCTGCCTGCCCCCGGCTGCCGGACCGGCCCCAACAAAGGCGGCCCGGGGGGCGCCGCTGTGCGGGGAGGGGACGGGGCACGGCAGGACCGCCACCCGCCCGCTGCTTGCCGCCGCACGTGTCGGGGCACCGCTCCGGACCCCTTGAGGAACCCGTAACTCCCCTGACACAAGGACGGGGGTCGGAGCGCCTCGAGCCGCTCCTCTCTTCGTGCGGCTCCTCCAAGGGACGCGCACCCCGCGCCCAGCCCCGCTCCCTCCCGCAGCCCGACCAAAGTTGCGGGGCTTTGGGGAAACTTCCCCGCGCCCCGCCGCCCGCCGCTCACCCTCATCTTCCCGAGCCGCCCCGCTCCGAGCCGCTCCGCGCCGAGCCGAGCCGAGCCGTGCCGCCGGCCCCTCGCCCGCCGCCCGTGACGTCAGCGCCCAGCGCGCCGCCCGTTGGCTGGGCGCGAGCGGGGCCCGTTCAAACGGAGCCGGGCCAACGGCGCGGGGACGGCCGCGGCCGCGCGCCTGCTGCCCGCCGGCCCGCCTAGCGCCTGCCCGCCTGAGGGGCCCGGGGCCCGGGGCCCGGAGCCGCGGCCGCTGTCCCCGCGCTTCCCCTCGGCCCGGCTTCCCCGTTCCCATGGCGACCGCCGCGGCAGGGGGCGGGGCCGCCGGGGCGCGTGCCCGCGGGGCGCGCCTGTGCGCCCTGCACCGGGGGCGTGAGGCGGTGCTGCGGGTGGGGGGCTGCGGGGGGCTGGTAACCCGCCCCGCACCGACGGCTGAGAGCGCCAGCAGGTCTGGAGCCCGGCACACGCACACAAACAGCCGGTGTCGCGCTGCGCTGCCTCCCTGCCCTGCTCGGGCGTCCGCCGGGGCTCGCAGCGTTACGCGCCCGTGTGAGGGGAGCGCGGGGTTAACCGGGCTCCAGTCACAAATACAGGCAACCCCTGCTTCTTTCTGGTTTCCCTATCGTTCCTCCTTTCTGCAGGCAGATTCAGGTTGCGTTTGTTGTACATCTATATAAAGGCTATCTATGTGTGTGTGTATTTCATGACTATATGTATGTAGATACGTGTGCTTGTACGCATGCATGTGTGCGTACATATCGGCACGTGTTGGAGAAAGGAAGGTGTCGGAGGGGTACTGCTCCTTTTCTAGCGCGCACGATGCTCTTTTTGGGGCACTGTACCACGTAGTCTTGGGAGGTTGTTGCAAAGGTAACATTTACAAGACAGAGAAGCTGAGGACCTAAATTCAGCTCACGTAGGGTGCAACAGATGAATCACTTTATCATTTCGCTTCCATTTCTTTTTCTGTAAAGCCTGGATGATGACCTTTAGCTATCTGCATTCTGAGCGTTGAAATCCGTAGGGACAGAAACTCCCTAAGGTTTATTTTTTTATTATTATTATCATTTTGCTTGCTTGCTTGTTTTGTCGGAGTTACGTAAGTTCTGTTCCTGAACAAATTGCTTGCATTTTGAAGATGTTTTCACTAGGCACTGCCTCATGTTACTGGTGGGCGGACCCTAGAGTGACTGGAACCAGCGCAGTCTGTGCTTGTTCTGCGGCTCGCTACAAAAACAACTTGAGGCAACGCTGTGCTGGTTCAGCCGGGCGGGTCGGGGAATCTCTTGCTGCAGTGTGAGTCAGCAGAGCGATGCCCGCCTGTCTCCGTCTCCACGGCTGCTTCGGCCCGTCTGGTACCAGCTAACAGCAGCATACACAGCGTAGCGCCTTCCGCTGCTTTACGATCACTGACCTGCCCCGGCAGCACCATTTGGGTTCTGTTCCTGCCAGGGCCGCACACTTGCTGTCCGAATTGCCTGACCCCACTGAGCCCCGGTGCTCATCTGGGAGATGTTGATAAGGATGCGTTTTCACACTGTTGCATTACTTTGTCCACCTTTATATTTGGACAGTACATCAGTGTTTTACTGTTTGATTTTCCTTATATCGTCACATCTCTTGGGGGGCTGTTAGTCGATAACTTGGGAAAATTAAGGAATATTAGCAAAGAAGAATGGGTGAAAGCGAAGAAGAAACTGATTTGAGAGTGAAGACTATAAAACAAGAGTCAGGGAAGGAAAAATCCTTTTTTTTTTTTTTTTTTTTTTTTTTTTTTTTTTTTTTTTTTGTCCTCCAGTGGTCTTATAAACCAGCGTTTTGGAAACTACTGACTCACATGTGCCTTTGTGTGTGTTTAAAGCGTAACTGTACTTAAGAGAAGCAATTACAAATATCATTAATGCTGATCTGACACTATAACTTCAAGTATAAAGGGACTCTCCCGGAAATGCTGTCTTTGTAGCTTTCACTGTCAAGCTATGCTTGTTTGTCACCTTGCATAGGGATCTAGTTGTTGTTTGGCTTCATGTAACCGAGTATGCCGACTTGATTTAAAGGCCCAGCATCTGCAGCGAAGGGAGCAAAGAGGCACAAAAACGGAGGAGGAGACGTGGAAAGGGGACTTAACTGAGGATGGCATTCTTCACAGAACTGATTAAATAACAAAATGCGACAAAGCTTTCTGAAGCAAACCTGAGCTGGTGTGTAGCCTTGTTTCTTACTCTGAGACCAAACTGTTACTTGGGGATCTCATTTGGAGCATGGAAAAAAATGGTGAATTAAAAATGCACGTTATTATACGTGTTTTTTATTGATCAGTGGCCTTGGTTATAGACCAATCAATTTTATCTGGGTCTGAAATATGGAATTTGTCCAGGAAATGCCATCAAATTCTACAAGCAGTAACAACTGCGGCCTCGGGTGGGGCTTTTGCATGGACACAAGCTAGCATGTAGTGTAAGAATTTACAACTTCTGGAGCAGAATGTAGGTGCAGCTTCAAAGCTGCAGGCAAACGTCTTTAGGGAACAATAGGTTTTTAGACTTATTTGTTGGGCTGCACAGATGTTCCAGGATTCCTTGTTGCATACAAATGTTGAGATTTGAAACCTATTCTCAAGCAGCTTTTAGATGAATTCAAACATTGCTGAATTTCAGAGATTCATGCTGCAGAATAATTTGATGGCACGTTAATAACTTGGCAGCAGATGGGAGTGGGAGCCAAGAGCTTCAAATCGTGGTTCTGAACTCAGCAAGGCTTTTTAAGCTTGGGACTTGAAGTGGGATTGAATGCCGTAGCTATCAGTCTGTGGTTACTATCAACCACGCTTCTCTCTCTCTCTCTCTGACCTGGGATGTGATGACTATTTCCACACAATAGTTTCGTCAGACCCAATGAATTTTGTAGTTTTAAAATGGCATTTTCCATTTTTAAAATGTTGTGTTGAAGAGGTCTTGACCAGCTCTACCCCTGAGATATCCAGCAATTTTCAGAGCAAACCAAGCTGAAAATATAAGAACAACTTAAGATGTGTTTCATTGTTCTACATTTTCAATGCTACCTGAAATGGAAAGCTAGTTGTGAAATTCATCTACCTATCTGGGGAACAAACTATATTTTTACTGGCGTGAGGTCAGGCCTGTGACACACCACTGAGAATAACTGTTGAGCACTGTGAAACTAATCTTTTGCTGATGCTCAGGACTGGATCTTGCCATTGGACTGAAAGAAACGCTCCTCCCCAGGATTCAGAGAGGGCATGGTGCTGATTTCCAGCTGTTTGTGCTGGTGCCAACATAGCAGACTATTACCGTAACGTGACACACGTTGACTGTGATACCGGGGTGTGGCTGCTCAGTACTGACCGAGATGCTAATGGCTGTTTTGGCACAGTCGCCTAAGGAAGTTCGCGAATAGTAAGTTTGGTTCCCAATTTTCATACGTGCTCTGGTCTTAGAATTCTGTTCTTTTTAGGAATTAACTTGCCTGCTAATTGAGATTTAGGGTGCATCAAGTTGGGAAACATTGCTGTAATGTATCATGGGTGTCCTTATGTTCTTGGTGGTGCGGATGAATCAAGTTTGTTTAAAAAACAAACACGCGTGTACAAAACAGATTAAAAAGGGGTGATATACTTCCTTGAATCACTGATGTAGCAACAGGAACATCTTAAATGACCTGAGATCATCAGACTTGTAAATGCGTAGAGAGCTAGTCAGAGAGTGAGTGACAGAAAAAGATCTCGGAAAAAGATAGTTGGCTTAGCTGCTCTGCTTAAAGGAGCTGCAACAACATGTCATGCATAAATGCCAATTCCGGCAGTCGGGGTGTAGCTGAACAGCTGCTTCTGCTACAGTTGTAGATTTGTTCCCTTCTTATTCCTGTTGTATGTTTTGTGGAGATGTTGGAATCTGCTCGGTTTTGCTCGTGTCTTGTTTTCAAATAAAAGACATAAAAAACACATAAAGGCTGTTTTTAATGTTTGTGAGTGCTTCAGTGTGATTTTGACTATAATGTGAAAGAACAGAAGCATGTCAATGTAATATGAACTCTTTTTATTATTTTTATTATTTTTAAGGGTCTTTTTAAGCTGAATTTTTAAAAGCAGCTGATATTCTATTTTAAATGGGTTCAAGCTTGGGTTCAAAACAGAGGCGTTCTGGTCTAATCCTAGCTATTTTGTCCTTCACTTGCATATTCATGCTTGCTGCGACACCAACTATTCCAAGAATGTGCCACCGTGCAGAAAGCGAAAATCAATTATGCCAAGACAGAAGCATGTACATACATCAGCAATTTGGTGCCCAGGGGAAGAAAAAATCTGCATGTGTGCTGATGTCAATCTTCTTGATATGGTATTTTTGTGAACACATGTGGGTTGCTATTTTTTTAAACCATCTCAACAAAATAGAAGTTTATTTTTAGTGCTATAGGCTTTGGGGTATCACAATTAGCAGATCAAAACTGCCAGTCTGAGAAGTCAACCCTCTGTTTGCTTTAGCAGAACCTATAACAGCAACATTGTTAGCATTCCCACAGGTATTTTGGAAGATTTATTAAGGTCGGTGAGATGATCATTTATTTTTTTTCCTGTTTTCAGTCTCTTTGGTTTTACAAATTTGATTTTACAGCTGATGACGGTGAGAATGCTGGGTGGATGAGCTCACTTGCAGTAATTTGTTTGTATACTGGTACTGCTACAAGCAAATTTCTGTTGGACACGTAATGTATCTCTTACCTGAATTACCGCTAGTAATTCAGTTCCTGTGCACATCTATTGCTTGGATTCTTTTTGCTGATACCGGTAAGACGATCAGCAACAATTATTAGGGAAGTTTTAGAGTGGCCTAAACTCTACTCAGTGTACAGGCAGTTAACAGCTGTTGGATTAATTCCAATTACTTTATTTGGGATTGAACCAAACTAGGAACCTCGAGGTATGCATATTAATATCTTAAGTAAAAGGCGAGGAGAAACACTGAGAAAATAAATATGGATTAATTTTAGAAACTTGTCACCAAAATACTAAGCATTTAAAAATGAATTTATTTTTAAGAAAACATTTTGATGAACAATGGGAGCTGGCAAACAGATGGATGAGTCCCCAAGCCTGCTTAGGAATGTGTGTGTAGACGGATTGGCTACCATGTGTTTCAGTATAGTTTGAGGCACATGGGAAGAACTTGCCCTATTTTATCACAGGCATAGTGAATAAACAAATGTATATTGAGTTGATGCTGAGTAGTACAGAATATTCAATATTGTCTCATCTACAAGTGAGTTTAGCCTTTGTATTTATCATGGGATGCAGCCCCAGACTAACCCAAAATAAACTTCAAACATGGAACACTAAAACATGATGACCCTACGTGGTCAGTTTTTGCACTTGATAAAACTGAGGACTGAACACCGCCTTACTATATATGTGTAAATGTTGAAAGTAAAACAAAAGCAAACTATATATTTTTCTTCCGTGAGTGAAATTAACTGAACAATTACTTAGTCTTCTGTTTTGCTAAAGAAGCTTGACATGAATTGGTCAAAGAATTAATATGACTGAGCTGCTGTGCCCAACCCTTTATGACAATATCTGCATAAGAGAATAAATGTATGTGAACTACAAATAAAAGAGATTTATTCTCTCCCTGGAACTTGCATTTTCCTTGTGCTCTGTATTGACCAAGTCACAAATCAAATAACTGATGACAAATAAACAATGTACACCTTGAACTTTTCAGCTTTACCATTTGGGACTGGCAGTCATCCAAAAGTTAGCTATTACACAGGCTACCTAGTGACAGTAGTCTCCATATTCGTAGGTTATCTTTTTTGGTAGGTGGAACACTCAGTTATTTCACTGTCAGTAGGATAATAGTTTATCAAACTTGTTTCCCTTTCCTTTGCCTTTTTCAAATTCATGGCACCAACACTAAAGATCTTTTGGGGAACTTTGTTTCTATTTTATTTGAATGTTTTCATTTATATCCTTCCCTCCTCCTTCCCCCCTCACCAGAATAAGGAGGATTGGATAATATAAAACAAATCAAGTAAGTTCAGAAGCCCTGTATGTTCTCTGATGTAACCGAGACTGAGTCTTACTGCTGCTGTTTGCCTCGCTCCAGTGGTGAGAAACAGATGTCACTTCAGCTAGCGACTTCAGAGGGGGTTCCCCAGGCATGAACATGTGGGAAACTTAGAGCTGATGTCGTTTCCCCAGAGGAAGCTTGTTCTTTCTTGTGCTCACTGGTGTTCCTCATCAGACAAAATTCTTGCTGTGTAAAGGCTGTACATGGCATGAGCACAGCCTGTTTTACTCCTAGCTGTCTCCTAGCTCAGTTTGGGGGATTTTTTTTTAAGCTTATCTGGACATTTGCTTTTTTAAATACTGTCATTTGGGTGGGGATGACAAATCTCCCTGAAACAGTCATATCGGAGTCAGGAACTTGAGCTTGCGTCTGTAAACTCCTTACAGTTCACAGCACACTCCCATGATTGATGCAGCTTTCCTGACCACCTTTTTTCTCCAGAGCTAGACAAACCAGAAATGGGTCCAGAGTGTGGCTGTGTCTGGGGAGACAAGCTATAGAGAGAGAGGCTGGGCTTGTGAAATGGGTAGCCATCTTTAAGAAATGGCTGCAATGCACATAAATTTCATGAAGAATCATGAAGTGGTGTTTGGAAGAGTGGCCTCCACTAGTTTGGGCAAATATAGTTATTGTCTCTGTTATTTAGTTTTCTCTCCGTAACCTTTCAAAACAAATTGACATCACTATACATGCAAAATATGAAATGTTATGTAAAACTCATGCTCATACAATCATGTATTGCATGATAATAATTATCCCTGGAAGTCTTTAAAAGACGTTTAGATGTAGAGCTTAGGGATATGGTTTAGTGGGGACTGTTAGGGTTAGGTTAGAGGTTGGACTCGATGATCTTGAGGTCTCTTCCAACCTAGAAATTCTGTGATTCTGTGATAATTATAATAAACATAGCCAAAAGTAAATTTTAAATTACTTTGGATAGCAAGAATGGAAGGGATTTTTTTTCCATTCCTTCCCTTGTTCTGGTTTGCCTTCTGAACTGGTACATGGTTGCTTACTGTCTGAGCTGGTGGCATAAAAGCTTTGTATGCTTTTCTGTGCTATTGCAGATTTCCTGGATAGCCTTAATTTTCATAGCTGCAAGGGAATTTTGATCAGACAGTACCCTTACATTTCTGTCAGATCTATATGCAGAAAACTGATGTCCAGATGCCTTGCGTTCAAATGCAGCTATTTAAAAATAATGACTTAACTATGTTGCAGTAGTGACTGATAACACTGAAAATCAGATTATTTTTCCTCGTGTGGGAGAATAACTCCTTATAAGCATTTTCTAGTTTGCTCTGTTCTCACTAGCTTCTCCCACAGGATATGTGCACAGCGAAGATGAGCTAGAAATTCTAAACTGACAAGCCATCCCGCTGGGAGTCAGTTGTGCTATAGATTTAACTGAAAGGATATCAGGCAGCCTAATCCTGAAGTGAAAAATGCAACTTGGTTCACATGAAGTGTTGCAAATGCATGAAGTTACTTGAATAGTGATCTTTTTAAATTCATTAATGAAGTCTAGCCTAAATCTTAATCAGTGAGATGCAGAAACACTTTGTGTTCAACCAAAGTTTTTTATAGACACGAACTCTACTTAACTGGAGAAACTATAGTCTGTTGTTTTATGTTTTTCCAAGAATGGTTATGAGCATAATATAGAACACTGTAGGCAAATTACTCCTATGATTACACACCAATCTGTTTCACATCACTGAGGTACGTAGGCTGTACAATTCCTTGTTGTATGCTACTTTGTGCAAGACAAGCCCAGAAAAGGAGATAAATGGCATTGTGCCTACTTCCATGCTGCTTATTGGATCTGCTGTGTTTCATCAACATAAAAGTTGGGTGATGCAGGAGGAGCTGCTGCATTCCCTTGTTAGAGGGGAAGGCGTTTGATGTCATCTGCCATCTACGCCTGGTGACATAAAGGAGGGTTTGCTCAAGTAGAACGGTTTGGTTCTGGGAAATGGAATTGAAATTTTAAGACAAAAGAGGAAAAACACTCTGTACACTAATGGTTTGTATTGGTAGTTATTTTCCAAAGTAAATGAAAGCCTAGAATTGCCCTAGCATTACATGATATTTGTGGAAAATATTTCATACTAGCTGGTACATTAACTAACTTTTGTAAGATGTACTACAAATTTGTTTGTTGAAATATGGTCTTTATTGTTTTGTAATCCCCAGTGAGCCTGTTGACTGATACAATTTTTATTGTTGCTAAAGCTTGTTTACTGCTAATAAAACCTAGTGAATGTGGGATTGTTTTATACAATGACTTCATTTTTATGGTTTGCAACCCACCAGCAAAAAAACTGACTTCAGTGAAGGAAAGTGGCACGGGATGTCAACAAGGGCATCTGTAAATAACAGTGCAGATAACTTTATACGCAAAACGAAGAAAAATCATCTCTGGCCTGTTGTCAGATACGCTAGTCAAAGATGTGTCCTCCTTATTGCTGACCATGCCCAAGTGGTAACCATTGCCTTACCAGAAAGGCTTCCTTCCAATTTCTCAAAAAGAACATGAGGATGTGGGGTAATGAGTGGAAAACCAGGTTTCTTAGAATGCAAAACCAAAGAAGTACCTATATTTATCTTCTCATTCTGCAGCCTGCTCTCTCATGATCATCTTCTGAGGTTTGATCCTTTTCACAAAGTCCACAAAGTTGAATTGCACAAATAGAATGCAATGCTGGAATACCCACTGGGCATCCATCTGGTACATAATGTCGACATCCAAGCAAGAACAGCTTATCTATCTTGAAGCTTTTCTACCCAGAAGTAGTTTATTCCTTACTTAAGATACTAGATTTTTAGGAAATCACTAAGTTTGCTGAAATTAATGGAAAGAAACTGCTTAGCACCCTTTGAGGATCTGTCTCAGTGTACTGGCTAAGGAGCCTCCCAGGATACACCTTCTGACCAGGAAACAACTTCTACCCTGCAGTGGCAAATGATAATAGGTCTGACATGTTTTTTTCTTCTGAAAAGCCACATAAAGAAGTTAGAGGAGGTTTCACTGGAAAGTTAGGCTTTCCAGTGAAAACATCTGAAAGTGCATTTGAAAGCAATTTATAGCCTGCCACAAAACTCTGTTTTGACATATGTTTTGTTAATTGAACTTTTGAGGATGTGCAATTCCAAACAGCTCTGTCTAAGGCAGCAGTGCTGCTTACCTATTTCACATATTAACAAGTAAGCTGAACTTTCATCTTCATTCTACTCAGCATAGCTGTTTCCACTAAAACCTAATACATTATTCATAACTGCTTCTAATTTTGGCCTAACTTTGAACTGGAGATAACTGGAGTGTCTCCAGTTGTCTCATGCGTTCACACATCAAAGAGCATGGACTCGGCAAACAGCATTGTTCTTGCAGTGTATGTATGTGTGTATTTTAAAGCACGAGGAGGTGCTTTTTTTTGCTAGTGATGTTGGGACATTCCCTGTTCTTTCAAAAACAAATGATTTTTAAAAAATCACAATGATCTCATTAGAGTGGTGACCTAGGTTATCATGTCCAATGCTGCATATCTGGGTCTTGGTCCAAAACTCCTTGAAGGCAACAGAACTAGTTTAAGCAGGTTTTAGGTAAAGCCCCAAGTTAAGGTAGGTCATCAGTTACCTAATCACTCCTTTCCCTTTGGTGCTGCAAGACTGGTAGCAGGAATCAACACCTCCACGTATCTGTTATTTCTTTTTCTGCATGCACCTGTTTCCTCCTCGCCTCTCTAAGCTCAGCCCAAATTCAGGTGGACTGATGAGGAGCACAGTGAGAATCGGAAGATAATTGCTTTTCCAGCTGCGGGATTTGCTGAGTGATCTGCTTGGGAGGAAGCAGTGTGTGAGGTCCTGCTTTGCCCAATCAGCCATTGATGTGCAGAAAGTTTATGGCTTGAAATAGCACTTGTTGCCCAAGAAACTGAGAAAGTAATCAGATGCACGGGTTCTCCTGCAGGAATGGGAGATAAAGAAGCATCTGAAACTTTGGGGAGAGCAGGGTTTAGACCTGGGCTAAGGATGGCTGCTTGAACTGCTTTGTGTTGTGCTTGGTCTGCTTTTGATCACATCAAATGAAGGAAACTTGCAGAGGCTCAAGTATCTCATGTTCCCAATTCCTGATTGAAGTTTTCTAAATATTTTATAAGTACAGTTGTTAAAACCTGACTGATTTATATGCTTCATACAACCTCACAAACGTTACAGCGCGCCATTGTCCTGCAACGTAGTGTCAGTTACGAGCAGCCTCTCACTAGCATCTGCCTCCTAACGTTTGCAATGTATGAAATGTTGAGAACTGGTTTGGGGGGATTATCATATTAAGCACTCAAGGGCTCTACTGTATAATTTGTAATAACCCATATCATTATTTTCTACAATCATAGGTTACTATTTTCATCACTGAGGTAAATGGCCTCATCTTTTTTCATTACAATTGTTCCTTACAAACCATTTCTCTTAGTGATGACATGCTCGACTCTTAAAATCGGATTCTGTATGGAATTTGTTTTAAATGTGGACACAAACCATCTCATTAATGTGCCTAGAAAAATAAAAACAAAAAAACAGATTTTGCTCATATTTTGTTACTTCCTAGATAATACTGTCTGTCAATGTGACTTAATATTCTACACACCTAGGAGCTCCATCAAGCTGAGATCATAGCACTCCAGACATCACAGCACTGAACCCCAAGTCAACACACACAGGCAGTGCTTAGATTTATCTTGAACTTCCCATTCAGTTTCCCACCAAGATCTCTGCTCAGTTTAGAAAGTAATCAACAAAGTGATTGCAGACTGCAAGGGGCTGATATATCCTCCTTGGCAGCTGATAAAAGCTAGCAAAATGCTGTTTAAACTGAATTCACACATCTATAGACACCAGTAGCATTAGCAGATATAACTGAAAATTTAATCCCTTGCTTTATACCCCAGCTCTTCTCTGCACCTTTCATTTTTTCTTATTGTTGATAAATAAATAATAGAAAATTTTGTTGTTGTTGTTATTTTTTTTTCCTCCTTTCCCAAGAATGGTTTGTACCATACCTTTTGGGCAGAGACGTAGTTGCTTAAAAGTCACCTACTTGTTTTTAGAAAGTAGTTATTAATTAGCTAGGTTTACTTATTCCTATGTGGTACTTGGGTTTCTTATTTTGAGTCAAACGAGATCTTTTGCAATTGATTTTTTGGAGCACTGAAGTGGTTAAAATAGAAAGGGAGGGATGTTTAATTATGCTCAACTGTTCTCAAGTATGCTTTTGAAAATGATAGCTCTAGTTTTTCTGTGACACTGTTTTAATTCATGTAAATTGTGTGTCATCTTGGGTTTTATCAGACTTTGAGCTCAGTCCTATATACACGAGCATCTGTATGGCCACAGAGCTCCAGTAGTTAACAGTTCAGCTTTTCTTTGAGAGCTGTGTCTGAGAAGACTCTAAGTTAGTGCACTGTTGTGTGCTAGCTGGGGAGCCGATGAGGTAAATCCATGCTGGTTTTATAAATGCAAATAAAATTGTATCCTCAGTTGGGTTTGCGAACTCTGGTCTGAGATGTGGTTTGGAATGTCACAGTAGGGTAAGATAATGTGCAGTTTGTCTCTGGGGAGGACAATAACCATTCCCAGAAGTTCCTGTTATGGATTGGTCCAAACACTGAAATAGCTGAAGACTTTGGGCTTCAATAGATTTGGCTACAAGTGAGTGAGTTCAAAGCGTTTTCTGTAGCTATATTGCTTTTGAAAGATTTGAATACTAAGTCAAGCACTAATAACATTATACCTTGTAAAAGCATCAGCTGGGCCTTTAAAACTGAATACTTTACACTTTATGTCACAAAGGAAGCACTGGAAGTACTTGCACTGCTGGTGTAGTCATTATAATGACATTACATATTATTTTTAATTTAGGCTCTTTTATGCCTTAAATATCTTAAAATCTATTGAGGCAATTATGCCCAAATTGTTTGAATACGTGACTTAAAATTCCGTCCTTCTAAAGTACATGCCAGTGCTTAAACACGTTGCTCTGTTGCAGCTCACTTACAAGCAAGTACATATCATGGACACATGCAGCAGGTGTGAATTTGCTTCAAGTTTTTTTTTTTTTTTTTTTTTTTTTTTTTGTAATTTTTTAATATAAATTGTAACCTTTAACAGAAACAGCTATCTCTCCTCAAAACTGCGCTAGCTACTAATCTGTTCACATTCCTGATTGCTTTGAGGAGCATTCCTGTATATTTATGGCAAATGTCCCAGCACCGTCTTTCATATCCTTTTTAGTGATAATGTGTGTTCAGCTTTCAGCTGCAGAGGGCTAAAAGAGCATTTCAAGCCCACACAAAGTCTGATGAGAGCTCACGGCTGTGCACAAGTCAGAACAGCAAGCTGCATGTTCCCTCTTGCAGCAGTGAAGATGATCAGGATTTTATTTATATATGTATATATTTAAACATTACTCAAATAGCTTATATCAACTAGGCAAAATCTGAAAATCAGCATTTTTCTCTTTTTAAGTTCAGTGCTAGCAGAATAACTGATTTGATAAAACTATGAGAAAGTAGGAGGCTGAGGGTGGATTGAAGATGCAGAGAAGTTTTCAGTGAACAGCAAGCAAAAAGTCAGCCCGGGCAAGGCGTCACTTACCTTGCAAGTTTTTAACCTTCCCCCAGAGGCCCGTCCTGCAAAGCCCTTCAAGTCCCATGTCCAGCTACCAGCGCTTTTGCTACCCATCTTTTCCTTCCCCTCCTCCAGCCATCACCTCCCCCCCTCCTTCCCCCAGCTCCTCATTAAAAGGAAAGCTTCCAGGAGCTCTGGAGCAGCAGGCTCACGCCTTCAATCAAAAGAGATTGCTGAATAGCCCTCCACTGGCAGAGAGCTCAGTGGATCCAGAGTCAGGGCCCCTTCATTAATGAGAAAGGAATCTGTCCACCTTCTGAAACCTTTCAGCGCTCCCCGAGGCTGCCTCAACCACACGACTTGCATTTCTCATAAATTCCCCCCCTGTGGCCACAGTTCCGTTTCTCTCTTTCTCTCCTTCATCTCTTGAAAATCAAATGCTCAAAGGTAATTTCCCTGCTCTTGCGCAAGTAGATCCCAAGGTTTCTGATCTTTATTTGCTCATTAGGAGGTGCCACTTCAGATTAATTCCCTCCTGTCCCTGGCCCCCAGACCTTTGGTTACAGAGAAAGCTCTTAGGGTAAATTAGTTGGGGCTTAGAATTACAGACAAGGAAAATGAACGCTTGCATCAGGCTTGCCAGGCATGTGCACAGCACAGGTCCGAGTGCTCGTTTTGGCTCTCAGGCTCAGTGGTTTCCACCCAGTCTTTTCACTCAAGCCTCTTATTTCAGTCCACACCCAAGGAGTTTTGTTTTGAGTTTTTAGGGGTTAGAATGAACCCTGAAAAGTCAAATGCAAAGCTACAAACAGAAGAGCTGCTGTTGTCTCTTTTGGTCCAAGCTACTTTGCCACCTAAAAATCATGCTTAGCTCCTGAAACTTTGCTCTGGTTTGGTAAAAACCTCATTAGGCTAACATGTTTCATACTTAAATGAATCACGATACCTCCTTGGTTTGGGGGGATTTAGTAGCTGTTTGGTTTTTTTCTCCCACTAATTCTTGATGATAAATATTAATCTGACCTCAGCACCCCACCACATCAGCAATTATATATGTTGTCACGTGTTGTCAGAAATGGAAAAGCAGTCTTTGTCAGGATTTCAAAACATACATGTCTGTTTTTTACTATGACTGTATCTAAACTATGTCTGTAATGTTAAAGGAGCTGTTACTGTCAAAGAGAGGACAAATCGGTGAGGAAAGGCACCATGTGTATGTAACTTCTGTTGGCTGGGTCCCTAGATGCAAGGAGCAAGTACCCAGCTGTTATTCAGTGGATGATCTCATAAATAATACCTTAGCCTGGGGACCAGAGTTTTGTTAGTGCTGCTGCTATGGTCACATGTGAACATAAATGACTTTGCCTGCAACAAGTCTGGAGGAAGATGCTTTGTCTGTGGGAATGTGAATTGATGAGGAACGCGTGCTCTATAGACTGGGGGTAGCTTACCGTCAACTTAGGTTTTGATACTGCCTTGACACCAGACAATTTAGTTCTTATAATATACAAGCAGCTATGAATGTCCAAATTCAGGCTTCTGTTGGTCTTTAGTTCCATCCCACTCCAAGTTAACTTTTTCTGTTGTTATAGTGAATAACTTTCCATTTGTTTCCCTGGTGGAGTGAGGAGGAAAAAGTCATAATATATAAGAAAGAGGAAATAATATTTTGATTGTTGAGCTGTGTCTGTTATTTTATGTTAATATTATGTACACCTTGAGGACGGAGTAACTGAAAGTGAAAATCTGAGTGATAAGTACCTAAAATTCTTGAATTAAAAACAGATAACTTGTCAAAACAAGCTGCGTGCAGTGAAGATTTCCCTGGTAGAAAAGAACATCTGTGTGCATCTGAGCTGCTGCACCCGTGGTGTTAATTCCTGTGGGCGCTGACTGCTTGCTAATTTAAATAGCTCTTGCGAGTGCTCACAGCCAGGGCATGAGGTGCTCGCAGGACCTTTCTCTGCCTGGTAGTTGTGTAAATGAATGCCCTTTCAGTCCCTGCAGAGGTTTTTCAGGCCATGACAGTGCAGCGTTGTGCTTTTCTCAGGGTTTTTCCAGTTATCTCGCCATGAAGAACAAAACTCCTAGGCACAGCCGAAGCTCCTTATGGTGACTGAAAGAGCACTGGTGTGTCTCAAGGATCCCTGACCCACGGTGGTTCACAGAAGTGTGGTTAAAACTTCTTCTTCTATTTCAGTTTTCTAAGGGAAAAGGGTTCAGGCTCCTTTAAATTCTGCCCAGTAGAAACTGAACTAAATGTTACTGTTACCTCCCTTCCATATTCTCACTCTTTTAGAATTGACTAAAACTCTTTTACTGCCATGTGGGCTGCTCTGGATTTTCAGGTTATCCTTTGAATTATATATGGTTGTGTTGGATCAGTTACCTGCTTGCTTTTTTATTACTCCTAAATGTGAGAAAAGGCTAACAGGGATCTCTGGGGGGGAAAGGCCTGTGTTTATTCACAAGAACAGCTCCGCGAGGTGCGGTACTGCCGCACAGGAAGGCCCTCGCTTAAACCAATCTCAGACTTGGGCTCTGCCAGCCTTCACCTTCTGTTCTGTTGCTGCAGAGGTCAACGAGTCAGGGGTCAGGGCGTTCACCAGGGACCGTGGTGCCGAACAGAGCCGCTAAGTGAGCGCACAGTGAGAGCTGGGCTCGCTGCTGCAGGGGCACGGGGCCGCGAGCGAGGCCGGGCCTGGAGGCCGCGGGACCCTCACGACCCGGGGTGCGCCTGCTTGCGGCCTCTGCTGCCTTCCCCTCCGCTGGCCTCAGCTACCTGAGAACGGACGTGGTCGTCAGGTTGCTGCTGCGTGCTGAGGAAGTACCAAATGGCTAGGGCAAGCTCCGATACCCAGAAAGTCTCTGAGATGTTATCTTTGTCCAGCAGTAGCTGAAGCTCTGAGTCCTGCCCTTGGCCCGCTGACAAGTTGCCCTTCCCTGCAGTGCAAACCGCCCTTGAGAAAGGAGCTGCAAGCGGCTTTCACAGGGTGGTTCTGAGTCACGACGCTGGAAGGTGCCGAGCAGATGCAATGCCTGTCAATTTGCCATGATTAATTACCAAAGAGGTCTGTCTCGTGCAGATTCTCCCCTTCTTTCATATGCTCGAGGACTGCCTAACTTCTTTGTTTACTTATTACTGTCTCACCCGCAATTAAAATGTGAGGATTCTGCTTTTGTAGAGATCTATCTAAATTAAGCCATGATTATTTATTTGTTTAGGCTACACAAATCAAATTTGATGTTCTCATTCAAAGCAGAGACTCTTTTCTCCTGGGTGTCATTAGTCTACAGAAAAAGCCATCACCCTCTAATATAATTCCTGAACCATTAATTATGCTATTATTTTGCAGGAGGCAAAGTTTTAGTTGATTCTAGTCTGTTCTTTAAACTTCAGCTATTTATTTACTGTGCATCCTTACTCTTCCCCGAAGACCTTTAGAGATGCAGTGTGTGAGGCTGCTGCTTCCCTGTCCCAGCTGCCCCCTCCCTACGAGCAGCATGGACTTGCTCTTCTCATGGCAAATGAATATCAAAGCGAGCCGTGTGTGTTACTCAGCACTGTCTCTGCAGGCATCATCAGCACGTGAGATAAATAATGCTACCCGAGGTGCATTATGGCCGTTCTTTCAGATTATTCCCAAAAAATCCGGTTTGGCTAAAACGATTGTATGCATTACCAAGAGACTTGTGTTACAAGGTTAAAGTTTCAGTTGCTCTGCACTATGAGGCTGTCTGCGTCTTGCATAAAAAATGAGCGGCGTTTGTTCCCATTATTGCTTGGTGGCAGGAACGGTAATGGGATGCCCGTTGTTGATGGTGAACATGTAGTCTCTGAAAGCAAATTAAATTTTGGCCAGACTATTCCTAGCATGTGTTTTCCTAACTTCTTCCCCTTTGGTGGCTAAATTGTATTGGGTTTGTGTTTTGTGAATTGTTTTATTGCATTTTAAGACCCGTTTCTCATTTTAAAAAGAATTAAAACTTGTATCAGAAAAACAGATTTATTTTCAGCATTTCAAATCTGGTATTTTTCACTGTCAGTTTCCTAACCTATTTCCTTCCTCAAGAGACTTAAATATATGAACTTCTAAATACAGAGATGTGCACTTTTCTTTCCTTCTCCTGTTTCTTTTCTTTTCAAGGGATTTTTTTTAGTGCCCGTGAGGCTGGAACTCTGGAGATTTCAAGCCTCTTTCATCCTCCAAAGTGTCAGCACTTTCAAAGAAGTGGGTTCCTGTACACTTCTTTTCATGTGCTCTGCCGTACTCTTTAAACTCGACTTGCAAGCAGGTGAGAAGGGAGCGCGGGCAGGGGACACGTTTACACCTTGGACTGTGCAGCAGAAATGGTCACCAGGGAGAGGAGGGCACCCCACACCAGTGAGCTGCTCGTAGTCCAGAAGAATGACATTGCATTTTGCATCTCCACCCTCTTTTTTCTGGCTTCCTTCTGAAGTATGCTAGTAGCAAACTGATGCAGCGGACTGCCAGCTGAGTTGTAGGGTGCCTTAGCTTTCTGTTATTTTAGCAGAAAGCCCCATTAGAAACTGTCAAACAAAACCAACTGTGTCAAGTCCGTTTCTAGTGTAGTCTGTGATCTACAAACCTGAACTGCAAGAGCTATCAGTCTGTCTTCAGCTACCGTTTCTCATTGCTGGGATACAGCCCCCCCCAGCAGCTCTGTCAAGGCTGTGTGTGTGGTTCCAGCCTGACCTGCCCTCACAGACCAGCAGAGGGGTGGGCAAGGAGCGGGGATAGAATCACAGAATCACAGAATCACAGAATTTCTAGGTTGGAAGAGACCTCAAGATCATCAAGTCCAACCTCTAACCTAACCCTAACAGTCCCCACTAAACCATATCCCTAAGCTCTACATCTAAACGTCTTTTAAAGACCTCCAGGGATGGTGACTCCACCACCTCCCTGGGCAGCCTGTTCCAGTGCCTAACAACCCTTTCAGTAAAGAAGTTCTTCCTAACGTCTAACCTAAAAATCCCCTGGCGAGATCCTGCTCTTGTAACCAGACCCAGCAGAGGTGATGAGGAGGCCAGAGACCAATAGGGAAGGAACGGAATTAAGAATGGGACACAAGATAGCGTGTCCAGGTTAGCATGGAGAAGAGGATGAGGCAGGGAGAGGGGAACATGCTGTGAGGGGAACGGCAGGAGAGATGGATGAGCTGGGGAAGGGTTGTGTGTAAGGAGCGGGTGTGGAAAAGAAGATGATGAAGTAGGCCATTTAAACCTTGTCAGAACTTCTTCTCTCCACCCACAAATCAGCCTGTTTCTTTCTCAGAGAGAAAGGTGCTTCCCATGTCAATATGAATGAAGAGTTTCCAGACAGTGACCTCTTAGATTGTGGATCTATTCTGCACAAAAATAAACAACTGTTTAAAAACGTACAGCAACAACAAAAAAGTTAAAATTATGTATTGTATCAAGGGATGGTCACTTTCCTTTTGGTCTACACTCTGAAAAAATTTAATGTATAACTTTTAAGGGGTGCAGCTGCTGTACTGCTTTTGTTTAAAAGTGAGAGCAAAGGTGTAAGTGGAACACATTTAGTATAATTAGAGAATATTGACTGACAACTCAGGACAGGATCTTCCGAATGTGTTTCTTTGGGACATAACCTGTACCCTTTCGAGGAAACCTCCAATTCTGGCTGGAACCACCCTGCAAAGTTTTCAGCCCTTAAAGTGGAAAAAATTGACCCCTTATCTGTCACCAGGCAATTCTTAGAAGTTTGGTTCTTTCATATTTTTAGGGTGCGAACCATAGTTTGAGGATATGAAGGCTTCACAGAATCTTAATTGTGGTCTGCACAGTAATAGCAAGGAAGATTCTGCAAAGCAGTTGTTTGAGCTTCTTGGAGATTTAATATTAATTTAATATTAATATAAAAAATCTAGGATTTTATTAAGAAAAGTTATGCTCCTTCTTTTTGAGTGAAAAAAGTACGACCAGGTTAAGAACAGGGCAAAACAATTTATTGGACTTAATTTTGAAGAAAATTTAACAGTTTTGAAAAAGATCAAAATAGCAACCTGAAACATGTACTGTCACAGGTACTTTGAGGTTGCAAAGTTTTATGGAGAGGAAAATCCCAGGTTTCTTTTTTCTCTTGATTTTTTTTTTTCCCACTCCCATGGAAATACAATAAATGCAGCATTGAGCTGTAACACCCTGTTATGTTAAACATAACAGTGCACAGCGCTTGGTCTGCTTCATGTTGCTGCATCTTTCAGAGCGTGCAGAAGTCGCTCTGGACAGCGGCGGTCCACGGCAGGCTGCCTGTCAGCTGGTCTTAGGCTCTGTTACAGAGCATGCCGGGTGTCCTGCAATTTCCCCGCTGCAGATAGAAATGTTTATGTTACTTACAGGGTGCTAACTGTTTAGCTGTGGTATTTTGTACAGCAGTATGAAGACGATGAGAAGGGAACGCTTGGAAGAAAGGAAAAACGAAACCATGGTGCTGTCAGAGGAGTGGGTGTTACATGTGGGAGGTAAAGGCGTGGGGAAAAGGGATGACATTTACTGAACTTATTGCTCAGGCTCCTTGTAGTTCAGATGTGCCTGCTGATGGTATTTATAAGGGTAGACCCCGTGTGAAAGGGAAGGAAAAATGATCTCATGCTTAAAAATAATAAAAAAAAATCTCTCTCTAGTATCCATACTGTCTAAAACATGAAACGTATTTAGCAATTCAAAGTAGTCCTTTGTGCCTTCTGAACCGTCAAATCTGCCACATACAAAGGCTACATCAATGAAAGGTCATGTGTTACATTAGAAATATTTAATGGCAGTAAGTAAAGCCTGTTGAAAACACGAGAACAGTTGTAAGGGTGCTTAGCTGTGTGCTGCTGTGCTTAACTGGGTGCCGCACAGCTCAGTTGCACAATGCTTCAAGCTGAAACATCTCCAGCTATGCTGTGTGCAGTGTAATAGCTACAACTGAACATCCTGCAGAAGACAAATGATACGCTATAAAGCTCCGCAGAGAGAGCACCTATTGCTTTTTATTTGCTTTTTAAAAGTTTGGTGGGCAAAATGAGCGAGGCAGCACTTCGTTATTAATATTTACTCCACTGAATGAAGGAAAAATATTTAATGTGTTATTCTGATGCTATGAAGCTCCCAAAAGCTAACTACTGTGAAAGGGATGCTAACATAATATTTAGTTTTCTAGTTGGGGATTAATGGATTAGGATGCATAGTTAGTAAAAATCAGCACTTGTCACACCGATGTCAGTCCCATGAGCTGAAACCATCTTGAACATCTCCGTTGTTGTAGTAGTTTTCAATTCTGTTTCCCACTCCACGGAATTTCCCTAGAGATGCGATGGGTCAGCAGCAGGCCAAAGATGGGCTTCAGACCTAATCTAATCAATATTGTGACAAATGTAACGAAAGCAGCTGTGTCACCTCGGAATCCCAGTGCATTTTATCAGCTCTGCTCTTAATGGGATGTGACAGCGAGGTTGATCTGTGCCTCCTTAGGACAGGAGAGAAGTTGTGCAAGGGCTTGTGCAGGGATGTCACAAAAGGGCAATCCATCTCCATTTAGACGCAGCTAAAGGTTGAAACTAAAGGTTTCCTTACTTACGCGTCAAACATCAAATAGTTATTTTAATAACCCTCACTTTCATTTGAACAGTTTATGTTTTTATTAAACTTTCGGCTCCTCTAACATGTCATCTGTATTAGAAGAGGTGGCAAGGTTCTGAAATTGGCTTCATGAATTAGAAAGCAGTAGTCACTGCCCTCATATGTATTCCAGGCAGAGCACTTTAACTTTGGTCCTCTGTAATGGCTCTATTTTATTGTGAATTGCCTCTTTTTGCTATCACATGCAATTAGATTACTTGTTCCACCAGTTGCTCATAAATTTATCTGCCCAGTTTCTTCCCTTTGCTACCTTGGTCATCTGCAGTGGTGCATTCTAGCGTGCAATCTCAAAATCTTGTGCTTTTCTAGTTTTGAGATGATGGCTTTTCTAAAGATTGTTTTTATGATAACCTCACTCTGTGCTCAGGGTTTTATATATTGTTATTAAATCTGACCATTTCAACCTCAATTTCTAATCAGCCTAGTGTCTCTGCCCTGCTGGGTCTGCCAGGCCCCTTCATATTTTGACTCATGTTGTCTTCGTGGTTTTTCTGTTCTCACGGGTTGTTCACATACTGTGATGCTCCTGTACCAGGTTATTCTCAAGGCATTTGTTTGCTCTGTCCCTTTAGCCTTAACTTTCCACTTCATGATGAATGGCAATTAGTGTCAAAATGGTCTCGTGCAGAAATCTTGTGAACTTTTTGTTTGGATATCTACAGGCTTGCAGATCGATTACTATCATAGCTATTACTGTTGGTCAAGAAGATCTCATATCTTAATCTTTTCCCTTGGGGAGATGACCTTTAAAGTATCTTGTGAAAATTTACCGTTCTTCTCTATGCATTATATTTTAACATGAAAAATAATATTGCTTATCCTTTAACTTGAGATTCAGAAACAGCTTACTGTAATAACAGTAAGCTTTTCAATTACTAAAGTTTTCTGTATGAGGATTTCCATAAATTGCCTTGATGTGTAAATAGTGGGGCAAAGCTGCCTTATACTTTTTACTAATCCTGCAATTACGTTGCTATAGAGGCTTTTTACTTTCCTTAATATGAAACTAAACCCTCCTCTCACCTACTCCTTTACACAACCAGTGCAATAAGAATTATGGACATGACAGCTAAATCCAGCTCTTAAATCCTAGGCATAGTAGCTATTAGTATTGCTGCTCACTGTTTCTCTCTAATAAGCTATAAGCAGTACAATATCTTATTAGTTAATTTGAAAATCGTTTCTCAAGGGATTGCATGGCTTATGTGCATCAGGTCCCTACCAATCCACTTAAAGCTTAAATTCACCAGACTGAGAAACTCCACGTGGGACCTTGCAGGCTGCAGCAGAACCATCCCCTTGTAAAGCACTAGGACAGCATTTTTGATCTAGCAGAAGTTGTATGGGAAACACCCCCTGAACAACACCTTCTGGGGATGGTAATTCTCACATCTGAAAATAAGAGCTCTCACTTTCTAATTGTTTTCATTTTATTGTACCAAAACCTGCTACATTTTGGTCTTAGGGAAAATATTTATTTGGTTGTACTAGCTAACAGAAGGATTACTTTGTTGCTTGTTACTGCTCTTCATTTGTTTAACTAATTAACCAGAGAGAAAAATGGGACTGAGAATGAAGTCTTTGCCCCAACACACCTAACTCTGACTTGAATATCTGAAACCTGCTGGGTGATGCTCCGGGTCTGGGATGGGCAGACCCCTGAAGGTAGATTGAAACACCCCTCAGGTGCTGAGGGAGCTGAACACCCCTTGAGGTACCTCCTGGCTTTAAACCTGCCCGCACAATTCTGACCCACCGCACTTGGTGAACATCTGTTCACACCACTCCTTCTGTCTTTTCGGGTATCCCACACTGGCAGCAAGAGGAAGAAATACTCATGTACCACAGTAGCACGAAGTATCACCCACTGTTTCCATTTCTCCACAACAGTATTGCACGAAGCCTTAGTGCTTACAGATTCCCTTCACCAAGGGTCCCTCCGACCCAAATCATTCTATGATTACATACCACCTAAACATGATGCAACGCACAGAACCACCAGTGAATACAAACTGCATCACATTTTTAAACATGCTTTCCCTCTACCGTCGTATTAAACACCTGCATGCACAGCTAGCCGCCCGAGAGCTGGCTGTCATCCCTGCAGGAGCAGGATCTGCTCCCACCCTCATTTTCCCAGAGACGCGTGTGTCCCCTGAAAGAGGAGCACTGTGCCAAACTTACCGGGGGCTGCAGGAGCATCTCTGCTCACAGTTGGGCCTCTGCTGGCGCCCGAGGCCCTCCCTGCTGTGCCACCGCTCCGTGTCCCCTCTGCGCTCAGGCAGAGCGTGCTGGTGGCTGTAGTGGGTGCTGTGGTTTCCATGCCAGTTATACCCCAGGAAAACTGAAAGTGCTGCTGGGGGTTGCACGCGAGAGGAAACTCTGACGGCCCCAGCCTTCCACTACGTAGGTGTCATGTGCTGCAGCTGCTGATGGCTGGGCTGGGAACTTCCATGCCGGCCTCAGCCTCCCTTGAACTCCAGCCAAGACAGGCTGCTCTGCTATCTGCCCTGCACATGGGGCTGTAGGAGTTCGTGTGCCGGTTAGGGCAGGGTATCAATATGGTCAGGGAGAGGAAGAAGGTTTGGGGCTGGAATTTCTGTTTGGCCCACCGCTTATATCGTTGCTGCTAGAATCTCTCTGGGTTTGGTTTGGTTTGGTGTGATTTTAGAGCAACATTTCCCAGATGTTTCAATTTGATTATCTTTAGGGGGAACATACAAAATTCCTACATGTGTATCTGGCAGTTAGTTGCAGCATTTCACATGGAAATCTGGCACCTAGGAACCAACATTCTAGAATTAAGCTTTTTTTTTTTTTTTTTTTCAAAATCAATTTTTAGTTGACCATTTTTGTACTTAATTTTTGCCCAGTAATATCCGCAATATGCCAAGTTCTTTTCAGAAGCTCAGTTAAATCAAGCAGAAACAATACTAGATGTTCTCTGATGGAAACCTGAATGGTTTTCCTGCATGGTATTGCATCTTTGCTAAATAAAATAATAACAAAGAATGAATTCTCTGTATCCATGTGTTTACAGTGTGAATTATTGCAAGAAGAGGCAAAGCAGAAAATAGGAAAGGGAATTTTCTATATAGGTGATGCTAGTTTGTAGTTAATGAAGATGGCATGTAATTTTTTATATATATATATATATTTGTGTTGGACTTTGTATAGAGATATAGAAATAAGTACGTAGAAATAAGGAAAACATGGAACTGGGAAATTGTCATAGGAAATGAGGAAGAAGGTCCAAAGGTGATTGCTGAAGAGGATGGCATAATTTATGGAATTGGATGGAATTATTGACATATAAGACTGCCCACTGTGACTTCTGAACAATATAAATCTCTAACTAGAAATTAGCCTATGCCAGTGCTTTCACATATGAAAGAAACTTTTACATAAAAATCATAAGAAGTAAAATAATACTTACTTTGCATTTCTTTACAGCAGCATTGCACAGTGGTTCTGCCATCCAGCCTTTCCCAGTGGGTGGACTTCCAGCTATTTCACTCTATGATTTTTGTCATGTGTCTTGCCTCCTTCCCCTTAAAATGAGGGGTGCAATGGATTACTATTCAGAACAGACTGTTATTTTAAAATGAAAATGCATTCTAGAATCAGAATAAGATCTGATGTGTAGCTTTAAAAAGGTGAGGTTCATAAGGAGGAGGAAATAGCACAAATTCTGGTATAGCAAAAAAGGCCGAATTTTAGATACTAGGTGCTAGGTGAAGAGAAATAGGAAAGGAATTGGGAGCATTCCGGGGGTAAAACAAAAGCCTCCCACCACCACTGAAAAACCAAACCAAAACACCACCACCAAAACACACTAGTCTTGTAATAGTCCTTGAAAATCGTTATCTAGAATAATATCCATAATATTTACATTGTTAAATTGACTGGTTATAAAAGTACGTGCTGAAAAGTGTTTAACAAAAGCTTTGAAATTTAGAAATCTGTTCCTTAGCACAGTTATGGTGATAGAAGAATTATAAATCTTTCTTCTTGAGAAGTACTATGGCAGCACAAAGGGAAGTGACAGCACAATCATATCTCATCACAGTGATGGATAAATCATTAACTATATATTTTTAATATCCACTAAACTGTCTTCAATGTGACATAGAAAGAAAGGTACAAAGAAACTGGCAACCATTCTCTTGACACCTAAGATAAAATGTACTGAAGAGAATCCAAATTTGAGTACACAATATAGAGATAATTTGCCACAGGCCAATTTTGGAACAGAGTGCCATAGGCTTTTAGTAGGACTTGAGTTTTCTTCAGTTTTGTTCTACAGGAAATTCCTTGTGGCTGAATTACTAAGGTGAACTTGAAGCTGTGATTCTGAGTTGGGTGCTGTTGTTTGTGGTTTTAAGGGTTTTTATTTCTATTTTATTTTTTCCTCAAAATGAAATTAAAATAGCTTTGCTTTAAGAAAGGCATGATGAAATTTTATATGATGCAAGGCTGAAATTTTATATGTTAATAAGATCAGTGAAGAAATGCTGCTCCAGTTCCATGCTAACAGCTCTAGATTTTGCCTGAAACTGAAGTGAAAATGTTGTTTTGTTTGCAATACTTAAAAACAAGATAAAAATCAATGAATAGCGATATTCCTGATTCAGAAGAGCTTCTCTAAGGACTTTGAGGATGAGGATGACTCCATACAGGTAACTGAGGGATGTGCTGGCAGGCCTTTCTAAGCCCTGCTGCAGAAGGTATCAGAATCCAACACAGTAAGAGCACTCACTTGTATTTAGGTTGCATTATTAGTAAGTACAGTTTCTGGGAAACCAGCTATGTTTGCGCAGCTTCCTTGTCAAGGTTTCTCGTTCAGTAAAGGCTGCAGTGCCGTAATGCCACACGGACGGACTTCCCGTGGAAGGGCAGCTCTCTCTTTTCCTGCCTACTTGAGAGAATGACAGAAAGCCTCGAGCAGGACATATTGCCTGAGAATCAGAGAAAACCTCAGGACACTGTAGCCTAAATGGGATCCATGTGAAATTCCTCACCTTCAGCCCTAGCGAGATGTGACCTGCTGTAATTGCTGAGTTACGAACTGGGTGCATGCGTGGCTGTGCTCCACACTTGCTCTCTTTCCTTACCCTACTTCTCCCAACCACATCTCACCCCTGAAAACACTGGATGGGCTCGGTTTTGAAGGCAGCTGGGTTGCCCACATAGGGTTAAGCCAGGCTGTGACTTCACCAAACGCAGGCAGCCAGCTTCCCTTTTTGTAAAGAGAGCAGTTTCCTGCCAGCCCCATACTGCAGTGCAGCGCTGTGCAGAGCATGGAAACCCCCACCCCCCTCAATGCTATGCAGTGGAACCTACAGCAAGTGTAAAAACACAACAAACGGCGTGTTTATTTTTAGAGAAGTGGGAAACTACTGTGGGAGTGAACATTTCTCATGTGTTTTTTGTTGTATTTTTTTTTTTTCATCCTCCACCCACTTGAATATAGTTTTTTGGGGGAAAGGACCAAAAAAAAAAAAGAGAAGTTAATAAAGTCCCAAAGAAATCGTTGAATTTTGGGGGATGTTTTTGAAGAACTGAAGATCATACTTGGTATTAGAGAATACAATAGTGATGTCTCTTATGCTCTTCCTTCCTGAGATATTATGATGGCAAGTTAAAAAATAATTTCCCAAATACGGTTTTTAAATGTACTAGTGCTGTTTATGGCTGAGAACAAACAGTTGCATTTTTTCCTAATATAAAAGACCCATACATGCCCCAGGCTTAAAATCAGAAGAGCTTTACTTCCCAAGGAATCTGCTAGAATCATGTAGAACAAAAGAGGTGCCTTATGGAGGCAGGTTGTGATTAATGCGTCGAGTTGCGATTACAGAGATAGCCTTCGTTTGTCATCGGAGGTGCCCGCCTTTGGGAGGAGACGCTTCTTTTTCCCTCTGTGTGTGTGCGAAGGTCGGCTCCAAGTGCTTGGCAGCAGAGTCCCTGCCTGAACGTCACTTCTGCAGTTTGGTTTTGATGGAGTGTTATCTTTAAGCAACGTCAAGGCCACAACCACATATGAATATAGATTTCATTTCACTTCTTTGTACCTCCATAGTGTCTGTGTTTTGACTTACAGTTCATTAAGCTGATAAAAGTTGTCTTGGTGTCACCTCCTGCTCAGTACCAGTTTGTTATTGTCACTCAGCACCAGTGACTCTGCTGCTAGCAAAATGGAAGGAAGGCAAAGCTTTAGAAAGGGATGGGGAATCCATGGACCCTAACAGTTCTGTGAGCCGTACTAGTGGAGGATGGTGAGTAGCTGGCTAGCAAAAGATAGATTGTTTGATGGGTAGGAAGCTGTCATGGGGTGGGTTCTTGGCAAGTCCATCATCAGGTTGAGAGATGGAGCTGTCACAGAACGCAGAGCTGAGACCTTTCCAATTGTCTGGCTGCTGCTGGGGAAACCAGTGATTCTTCAGAGTCTACAGACTTCTCTGTGACAGAGTTGCTGTGTTTTAATGGGTATATGCTATTGCACAAATGAGAGCTGAAACTCTTTTTTTCTGACTGTCAGGTGCCCATGGCACCAGCACCAGTAACAGGAGTGGTGGCAGGAACAGAGCACGAGAGCACCTGTGGACACGAGCATGCCCTGCTGGTGGCTGCTGCTGTGTGTGCTCCTGCCAGCAGCTGGAAGGAGCCCCAGAGAGTCTGAGCACGTGTGGTTCAAAAAGGTCTGGATACATATAGGCCTGTACCTATAAGAATTTTCTTATGGCTGGGATGAACTGTGCCACTCCTTGCACACATGGAGCCTGTTTCATGGTAGCCTGCCTACAGGAGCATGGTCTGATACATGGGGGGCAGCCACACAGCCTGCAGAAAGCGGTGGCTGCTCTGTTCTGGTCCACCATCACTGTAAAATAGGGCTGCCAGGATTGCAGGAACAGTGCTTTTAGTGGGCATTACTTGATGTTGACACTTGTATCTTATTTTGAAAGTCAGCTTAGGAGAGTTAAAAGTGAAAGAGAACAGTCATGCTTTTTCAATATACAGGAATTTTAGCATTTTCTATTTCAAATGATTAATTTAGTAGAGAAGATTTTGAGGAATGTTTGTCATCTCCTCTGAACTATTTGTTGTACATGATGAATAAAACTGTTCCCCTTCAGTTTTATTTAGAGTAGGAAAGAGGAAGCACTCTAAAAAAGGCCCAGAATATCATCACTTGATGTCAGATTTGTGGCTTTCCAAAGATTATCTTTGATTACCCAATTTAACTTCTTGTTTCAGAGAGAGTTTTGGTGAGAAAGAGAAATTTTGAACTTGAAACCAGCATCCGTGTTTGAAAGAAAGCCTCTTTGTTACTTCTGATGACCACGATAATGGGATCTAAACTAAGGTTGGCTGTGTTTATATTACAGAACGTACACCAAGGCATGTATGCACACTGATGGTTTATGTATGTATGCTGGTACTATAAACCTGATTACAGCAGAGTAATCTTGAGAGTGTCTGAAGATGTAAATTGGGACTGAGACCAGATTCTGGATCCCTTTGAGGAATGGGATAGGCCAGTATGGTTGTGTGTCAGCTCCCTTCTCTGTGCTTTGGTATGTGTATGGCTATGTTGGCGCTGACTTTGGTTTTTTTCTCTGAAAAAATCTTGGAGTAATGAAGGATGGAATATATATATATATATATATATTCTGTTTGTTAGTAACAATTTCATTTTCATCCACATCCTAATGAACATTTGATTTCATTTTCACTTTGAAAAGTGGAAATGGGCACCTGATTGGTAAGGCTGTACTATGCCTTACTGTTTTATCATGTAGGAGTCATTGCCATGTTGAATATGAGGTTTAAATTACTTGTACTGAGTCTGCTGCTTTTTTTGTTTAAAGGGATTTCTATTTGCAAAACAGAAGTGGAACTTCTGGCTGTAGAATTGCTGTGCACGTTTAGGAAATAAGCTATTTACTGGGGATTTCCTTGGTGAAGCGCATTGCCTCACACAAGCTCATCATTTGCAAGTTTTGAGCCAAATGTTCAGCGGACACTATCTCCATTTGTGATCATATTTCTTAGCACAAAGATTTATACTAAGATCACACTGGAAGATTATCTTCTGCCAAAAACAAGTGTCATAACCGGTGAATCACTTCAGATTTGCATTCATAATGAACCATCATTTGTCTACTGATAAACACTCTCTGTTTGAAAAGTTGTGTTAAAACAAAGTGGACTTTTTTGGTTTTTGTTATTGTGAGGGCAGTGTTTTAGTTGATTGGTAGCGAGGTAGATCTCTGTAGCTTGCCTGTTCAAAGGGAGCCATCAGTATATGACCCGATGTTTTCATCTACTCCCCGTGGCCGCAGTCTTGTGCTTTTGATGTCCCCCAGTAGGTCCCAGAATAGAATGAGGATCCTCAGAAGAGTGTGAGGCCTCAGGCGGTCACCCCATGTGACCAAAGCAGAAACTGCGGAAAAAACAGATATCCCTAATTCTGAAATGAAATGCCCAGCAGCTCAGCTGAAAGTAAAATAAAATAAAAAAATCCAGCTTGGAAAGCACCAAAAGATTTCTTATAAATCTTCAGCATTTTTCTTGCTTACAGGCAACTCCAAACTCTTTGCTGGCAAAGTGGTTCCTACAGTCACCACATGGGAGTTGTTACAAAAGGTGTTTGAAAGTGATTGTGTGAAAGGTGAACAGGTTTGAGAAGCAGAATTTATTCAAAGAAAAAAGGCAATTTGAGCTGGAGAGACAGAATACTTATTGGAAGAAGAGGAGGAGGGCTGGTGTTGCAGCCAGGATGGATTTAGGTGAAAGGGAAGTAAAGAGAAGCTTGGGCTTGGCATGTGTCCTGTAGCCATGAAAAGCCTGTCAGAAATTAGGAGTTTGAAATTCTCTGCTAATAAAGCATTGCCCTTTTGGTAATACAGACGTACAAAATAAGCATGGATACTCCAGGATCTGGGCTGAGGGCCAGCAGGCAGTGACCTTGGCTTCTGGAATGAATGGCAGTGTTGTTGGTTTGCTCAGTGACATGTCGTTTCCTTGGTAGATGCAAAAAGCCACTCTATGGAAAATTGACTTGAATGAATAAGTGAAGCTTGCTGTGACAAATGGGACCAAAGAAAACAGCAAACCAGCCCTGCCACAGCTTGGTCACCATGTCACATCACTCTCTAGAAAACGTCCAGGGAAGGCTCAGCCAGAAGCTCCTGCCAGGTTCTTGTCTTACAGCTGCACGCTGTGTAGAGGAGAGAGCCCACGGCTCGTTTATCAGGATGAGGTGGTAAGGGCAGTGTCAGACACTTGGCTTCAGAATACCAGTGGGTTCATTTTATTGGTCATATCCTTTCTTTCCTGAGCATTTGCTTCAGCATATTTTCCTTGTTACTTAAGACTGGGTAGAAGCACCCCTGGCTTTTCACATGTTTCTGGATGGAGCTGTCAGAACAGAGCAGGACAGTGAGAACCGGCCAGGAGAAGACCACTGCTAACACACTTTAGTGAGGTCCAAGATGTGTTTTATATCAGAGGGCTCCCCAGGCAGTATTGGTATCAGCAGTAGACTTGCCGCCTGGAGCAGTGATGAAGCCCCGAGCTGTGGTGTGCTGGCCTGGGGCCACGTGGCGTTCTGCTCTCCTGTGGCTGCAAATCTGGCTTGATGGGAGCGTTGGGGGTGAAACTGATTGTTCCTGATTATGGGAGAAGTTAGTTTAGATGATGATTTTGTTCTCTTCTGGCTTCCAAATCTGTTAATTGCTTTAAGGAATGAAACCTATGATAAGGGCTGGCAGTGGTTGCTGTCTGAAGACTAATTGGAGATGTTTGTTTGAAGGATGTCTTCAGTTGCTTGGGGGTGAGCACGTACATTAAAACCAAAGGCAGATGACAGTGGTGCCATCTACTATGAGATGCTTTGCCTGCAATCCTGTTTCCCAGAGAAGAATGCTGTGCTCAGAGCATCATGGTTAACACAGAGGGGTTTTTCTTTGCCAGAAGCCCAGGCCACCTCTCCTTCTTTGGATAGCTTTAGTATCCCACATCACTGTGGTGCTTCATTTATTTATTTATAACTGTGAGTGTTTGGCTGTGATCCAGTGCTATGGGTGTGGACATCACACAGAGAGAAAAAGCAGAAAGAATAGGAAACTCTGTCCCACCCTATTGCCTTTCCTTCAGGCAACTCCGCATCTCTCCACCCCCCTTTTCTCATAGCTGGTGGGTGACAGGGTAGCTGGTGGTCTGATGCTGACTGTTGCTGAGACTTTCTCACTACTGAAATGTCTCCATTCTATTTTATAGTTTGAAAAACTGTCGGCATCTATTTATTGGAAAAAATGTCTCACGTATTACACACTTTCTGTGATGAGCAAGAAAGTTGTCCTTGATAATTAAAGAAATGACAGTCATCCCCGCAGAGACACAGGAAAAAAAAAAAATCACAACCGGGTGCTAAAAATGATCATTGATACATGCATCTGACCCTAGAGGAAAAGACCTGAAATTTTGAGTCCCTTGACCTCTGTTGCAGCCAGCAACAGCACTGTTAGCAGTTCCGTGCATTTAGGGTTTCCTACAGTGCCCAGTCAAATCTTCTTGGGTTTTTGGAGTGTGTTCAGATTATGCTGCTTTGAAAGCCAATGTTGGCATTTAGCTGAAACTAAACCTGGTCAACTAATTCTGGTGGTCAGAATGAGCTGATGTGCCAGGCATATAATGTAGTAGAGCTGGAGCCTGCCCTGGTCCCTGGAAAGTGCCAGGGGCTGAAGGCAGAGCCAAGTGAAGAGCCCAGCTCCCATGACACCCCATCCTATGACCCCTTCAGCCAATTTGCTGGTAACAAACCCACCAGGAAACCCAGAGCAAAACTATCTCATTTGGCCTTTCATCACTGCTTTGCAGGTACGTGTGGGCAGACTCTTCTCCATGCAGCTTTCCAGTAAAGATAACACTGGTTTGTACAAAAGAAGTCATTTCAGGTGCCTCTTTGCTCGCACTGAATTCAAAGCAGTCTTCATAAAGGGAAATAAAAAAGTCTTGTAAAGCTTATTCATAATTAATCATAGCCCTATGAAAGTGAGTTCTATTTTCTTATAGATAGTTAACATAAGCATGTGATCTCCTGTGGAAAGCCTGATTAGTCTCTATTTAACAAGCCTAATGCAATTCCATCCTCTGAGGTCAGTGCCAGAGTGCCAAAATATTTTCCAATACTTTTCTGAGTATTAAGTCCTTCCTTATCACCATTCTCTGATCCTAAATACATTTTAGCTGATTTGGAAGGCAAGTATTCTTTTTATTTATTTATTTATTTGTTTGTTTTCAGTAACTAAAAATAAAGTTTTCCCTGGATTACTGGATGTTAAAACTGAATTACTAGCAGGATTTTTTCCTCTTATTTATTTATTTTGGTAATTTCTCTGATTACTGTAGCATGTAGGGACATCAGCAGTGGTTGTTCTCTTAATATCAAGGGTAGAACTTATGTGACTTTTTCCCCTGTATTATCTTATCACTGTGTGTGGTTCTCTTGACAAGAATTTTCCGTAGTTTAGATTAGATATTTACAGATTAAATAGGGTTTTCATTTTGACTTCCGAATTATAAAGATAATCTCATTAAGTTGTTTTCATTTCCAAGTAGGTCGGAGACCGCCTGCCTTTACATCTATTTTGTGCAACAAAGGCTTTCAGTAGTGGGGTTTGTTTTATTTACTGGAAGAGCATCATAGAAATGGGGCCTGGAAGAGACCTGAGGTCTCTTAAAAGTGAGGTCTCTCACTTAAAATCCACCAAAGATAAGGTGCCCCGTATTCTTGGTGCATAGTTTTGCAATGGTTCTTGAAAGGTTTTAATGAAGGAGTGAGGGATTTCTGTCATGATCCCTTCTGTTCTCTGCTTTTTGTGTGTGTTGTAAACAAAATAGTCATGGTGTTTGCCTGTAGGATGTCTTCCAGTATTTTTCTTTTCTCTTGCCTTTTCTTTTTTTTTTTTTTTTTTTTTTTTTCTGGGCACTTCTTGGGTTTTTGTAGTTTGGAGCTCAAATTTGGGTACTTTTCCAGCTGGAGAGATGCCAGCATTGAAACTAGTGGAATCATTGCCACCACTGCTTGCATATAACATTCCTCTCATCTCTTAATATATATATATATATTGTTTTTATTCTTAGCAATCGCACTGAGTCACATTATTGGCTCCTATCATGATCCACTGCACCTCCTGCCTAATGTGTTCTCCTGGTTGTGTTAGAGCATTTGCTTGCAGTTCTCCACTCATCGCGCACATTTGAATTTTGTCCTGTTATTTTTAAGTTCTGGTTTGTTAGGAACACTTTGAATTTTAATGCCATCTTCCTGAGTACGTCTCCACCCACTCTGGTATCTTTCCCAAGTTTCTCATGTGTCATTTATGCTGCTGACGGGGGTGTTAATGGACTCCTGAATGCACCGGGCAGCATGCAGTGCAGCCCCCGTACCGTCCCACTGGAGACAGCTTGCTAATAGGGCAACCAGACACTGATCACTGTGGCTCCATTAGGATTTTCCAGCTGATTGTGCATCCTGCTTATGGTCATTCCCTGCGGAGGAAGCTTTCTCTGCCTCCATTTAAGAACGCCCCCTGTGACAGACCAAATAGCTTTAACCTAGTTAAAATGTGTCACTCTAACTGCTCCCTCCTAGCCACCAGGCCAGTTATCTTGTCAAGGAAGGAAATTAGATTGCTTTGACGTGATCTGTTCTCGACAAGTTTGTGTGGGCTATTTCTCATGGCTTTCTGTGCTCTAGGAGCGTACAGATTGACTGATTTTCTTCCTGGGTCTGCCTGAGCATTACAATTAGTGTCCTTGTATTTAACATGGCAAGTCCTTCCCATTTACACCTCCTAAAATACCGCGTTTGTCTTTCTCCAATATTCGAGCGTCTCCCCATCCATGCTCCGCGATGCTTACAAAACAGAACCTTACGGAGTTGGCACAAATGGAAAACTAATTACGTGTCTATTCTCATGAGCTTCTCATCTGAATACTGAAGCTATTAGAGGATTAATTAGCTTGAACAAACATCAGATGTTTACAGCTAACAGATATTTCAGCTTTACGTTATGCACAATACTATTATGCTAAACTTGGTGTGATTTTTGCACGCAAACTTCAACGACAACAAATCCTTGGTACAACACAGCTAGTTTCCAGGAAAACTTTTGATATTTTTTTTTTTTTACCAACATACTAACTGCCCTACTCCAAATAGACACCTGAGCCCTTTCAACAGCTCCCGAAAGAAGCAGGCCTACGATCTACCTTAGCAGCAGTTGCTCAAATATGTCTGCATATCTTTAACAAAAAGGGTTAATGGCCAAAACTGATGCTGATCCACTTGCATTTCTCCAGCCTAAAGAAGCAGAAAAAAATAGAGTAAACCAGGGGTGTAACTGAAGTGTCAAAATCCAGGGGGATCCCCCTTTTCCATAGTTGCAATGTATAGGCAAAGCATTTGTTGCTGTATTTGACATCCTTTTGCAGGCCTTTACAAAATATGTGTGTAACCATTTAAAATTTCCTTGATGTCAAAGAGACTATTCATGAGCTTAGCATTAAGCGTACTTCCAATACGTTACACGACCGCAAGTATTGCTTCCAGCAAATCTGTTATGTTTCTTCTGAGCATTATCACAAATTCAACCGATGGCATTTGAGAAAGCAAGCCCCTCTGAGTCTCTTTGCTACCCACTCATGGTTTCCTGTTTCTTGGGCTGGTACGTGCTCTTCTTGCTTGCCATTATGCTCACCCACAGTCTTTAACCCTCAAAATCACAGTGTCCATCTATCTCAGGGCTACAGGTTATGATAAAAGACCCTTTGGCTGTGTTAGTTCTAGTAAAGCCACTAAGTAAGGTATTCTCTGGATGTAAAATGCTTGGTTATGTTTGCAGAAAGAATTCATCTATGTTGTTTACTGTCAACTCTATTTTAGAACTGAATTTGTAGAGGATAGCCATCAGCTGTCTTCCTAGCACCTTACAAGCCAGCTGTGAAAAACACTGTCCTGAATACAGACAAGTACAATTTATCATTCAGAACATGTATTTTTAAGGAGTCCCTGTCAGCCAAGGAGACATGGCCTCTTGTTTCCAGAGGGGAAGCCATTTATGTTGAGTATTGAAGCATACCAACAAAGTATCTGATTCAGAAAAAGGAGCAAGTTATTCTAATCTTTCATCTCTTGGGTTTAGATTTGGATCTCCTTTTGAAGTTGGCAGGGGGATTTCTGTTGATATCAAGGGAAACTTCATCGGATATCTCATGAACAGAGCCCGTTAAGAGTCACAAATTAAGCAGGATTGTTGTGCACTAAACAAAGTTCACGTAAATGCCATCAGCCTACGCTAAATGGGGTAATCCTTGGTCTGTTTGTGTGATGTAAATACAGACAATCTCTGTTCTGTTGTGTTTTTCTGTGCAGGGATAATGAGCAGAGGCACTAACAACAGACGTGTGATGACTTGTTTGCAGAGATTTTATAACATCATTCCAAAATCTAGAGAGCAGAGGAAGCTTTCTAGTGTACTAATTCATTTTTAGTGTTAAACAGGAAAAAAAAAAAAAAAAAAAAAGATCATTAATTGGAGTACTCTGAAAATAATGATGAACCTGCTAGGAACCAAAAAATTACCACTGTGCATTATTCCCCAGCACATTTACGGATGGGTCCTTCACCAGATGTGCAAGGCAAGGTAGAGGGGCCTGTGGAAGCTGGCAGATAAAATACTGTTCATAAAGATAGGTATTTTGTGCTTGGTGTTGCAAATAAGCTTTTGTAGTTCAGAGATCATAAATTCCCACTCCTAACCTTTTGGAGCATTGCTTTAGTTCACACTTAATCAATTCTAAGTATAACTTTCCATATGTTCAGATCTAGATTTACTTCTTTGTGTGATAAAGCTTTTTGTAATTATACAGTTAAATGTCTCTCCTTTTTTGTCAGTTTAGAAAAGAAGCGTTATTTGTTTGGAGATAGTTGCAGTCTAATTTGACTGCATTTATTTCAATGTTCTTCTCCATGGAAATTGCCGTTATATTTTATTTCAGAAAAGTTTATTTGTCAGTTTGGAATTTTTAGCTTGATAAATCACCTGTAAACCTTAATCCCTCTGTGCTGTAGTAATGATGATCTTTAAAGGTAAAAGCAATTAGCTCATAAACAGATTTTTAATTTCTTTTTCATTTAACTCTTTGATTTGGCTCACTGTGATTTTATTTTATTTTTTTTTTTTGTACAAAGCCATAATAATATTTTTCTTGGTCACCTTAGGCAATTTTGATGCTTTTGAATTGTAAATAATGTGCTGAGGAAATCAAAAGGAAGAAGTCATTGATGAAATTGTTCATACTTCAGAAAGCAGGAGGCAGTGTGAATACATTAATTCTCTCATTTAGATCCCCATTCACAAACGCATCTTAAGCATTGCCATCCATTGGGTTTAGAACTAAATGGTTCTGAACTGGGATACCAGGCTTATCTGAACTAATATGAAGGTGGCCAGGTTATCTTAAGAGATGGTAAGGGTACTGTGACAGCTTAATGCTCTGGGCTCTGAGAGTTAGAAAGGACTTTGAACAGGAGTGCTGTCAAAGTACTGTCATTGGCCGGCGAGCAAAACATGCAAGATTTTGGTTCTTTGTGCTTCTTCAATACTCTATTATAGGTTGTGGTGGAACGATAATTCAAAATAACTCTGCTGCTAACACTAAAGTAGTGCCTCCATGCCAACAGCACCAGCTAATATTGTCTTGCTCCTGGCCTTTTCCATTCAAGCAGAGGCTGACTGGCCCCTAGAATACAGAAGATTAATTGTTAGTGATAGGTTGGTGTAATAGACTTGCTAGTTCTGTGAAAATTGTATGGATATCAATTTGTGTCTATATGTACATATATATACATATGTAATTGCGTTATTTATTTTTTTAAAAAAAAAACACCTCCGTATAGCGCTTGCAATAATCTCATTTAGATTACTTAATTGTACTTCAGTGGTTTTGCATGTGAGATGCTGGTGGTGATTAGGATGGGGGGGAGGGAAGAGTGAATTCAATAGCTACTGAGAAGTTTGTATTTACAGAGTCACTTGGAAATATAATTTGAGATGAGCATACCACCAGTTGGGTAAATATCCAGCAGTAAGTTAATTCCCTAGGACCATGCCTAGTGCCCGAGCACTAGGAATAACCCGCAGCCTGGGGTTGTCTTGCTCTTTGCCAGCAGCCCTGTGCCTGTGCTTAGGAAGGACAGGCTGCACACCTCTCTGTCAGTCCCAGCAAGCTCAGCAGTGCTGCAGGCTGGGGAGAATAAAGAGGCACAGAAGAAGGCAGGGTAAGAAGTGCCTCTGAAGCTGATCTTGTTTGCCTTTTGAGGACTGTCATGCTGTGGGGCTGTAGTGGGCTCTAACTGTAAGGTTTCTGTCATGTAGATATGATGTGGAATACATTAAACCATTTTTCTCTGCTAGACATATCAATGCAAAGGATCAAGCAATGATTTTCCAAATGGTACAGAGAAAACCATCTGGATCCAGAATTTGAGCTGGAGCTTATTGTATTTCTGTTAAAGGAATGCTAACTTTCTTATTATTCCTGTTTCTACCTTTGCTGGGTGTTTACGGAGTGGCGCTTGTTTGTTTCTGTTTCCCTGGTCTTCCAACCCAAAGCCCTGTGCCTTTAGCAAATGGACTAATATAGAGACTCAGTCACTTTGCTTTGCTCTTCTATCTATTTCATTAAGAAAGCTTAAAGACAAACAAAATAAGCCACAAACCAACACATACTTTTAGCTTGCAATTTATCAAGAATAAGTACTTTTTTAGCTGTGAGAGCATTTTGGTTCTGTAGAATGTATTGCTACCGTACCTATTTTGATGTTTTGTAACAAGTAACAAACGGTAGATGTTGCTAAAGATGCTTTGAGCTGCTCTTGATGGCTGTCCCAAGGAATAAAATGAGTGAAAGCAATCTCTTTTGTTTTTACAGTTCCTGTTCTGGGAAATACCAAGGGAGAAACCCTCACTGCTGAGTTGCCTTCACACCTGACAGGCCTCTGGTTAGAGCTGCTTCACAAGGTAAGCATGCTTCCCACTCTTCTCCTGCGCCTGGGGCTGTGGGGTGGACAGGAGGAGGAAGGAGGGATCGCCCTGTGCTCAGCCTGCCAAGAGGAAGGGTGAGCCCTGGGGCACAGTTTGCGCCAGTTACAACTCAGATGCCTGACCTAGGATTTCTGCATGATTTTTCAGATCTGTTCAGTGTTCATTGTCATCACCCAGTGTTGCGAGAAAGTTGTCTGACTTCTGATTGTTTGGTTAGCTTCCTACAGACTTAGTATGTTGACATGGATGGGTGAAAACTGTGATCTGTGCTGAGAACTGATGTGGAAAGAAGGGACAAAATACATGGTGGGAAAGTGTTGGGATTTAGTAATGTATCTCAAATCCCCGCTTGCCTGAGAGTTTGGTACAGTCCCTGTGTGTAAATCTTGATGTGACTTTTGGTGCAGTAAGACTGTAGCCTGGAAATGTAGGCAAATAATATTGATATTTGCAGTCCTATCCTAATGTTCCATTCAGTTCTTAATCATCAGCATTTTTGTCTAGTATTTCCCAGTTATACCAGTGCATTTCACAGATATGCATGATAATTCTAGGGGATTATTGGTTTGCTTTTCCAGCTCCCTTTCTCACTTGTTAACTGTCTCTGCAAAGATATTTTACTTGGAAACTTATGAAAGTAAAACATCCGACTTTGCTGTTACTGAAGTCTGATTTTTGGCTGCCTCATAGAGTTGGCTATAGTATGAAGCATACTTTCCTTCAGCTGAGACTGATGAATTAGATATTATAGCTTAGTAAATTAGAAGAAGCTAAGAAATGCAGTTTGATGCAAACTAATGCAACTATTTTCAAATACAAAAATTGTCTGGCTGCCGTTTTGCACTAAAACAGAAGAAAATATTAGATTGTTTACAAGTGAGGCAGTTTTACTTTCTGGGTTGGAAAGCCTATTTGCTGTCTGACATTGATTTCTACATGCCTTTTCCATCTGAGGAGAATGGGTTTGAGGAGTAATGGGTCCAGTCACCCGTGGGTGGAGAGGTGTCCCTATCATCATGGGCAGGAGGAGACCTTTGCTCATAGTCTCAACAGAGAGGCCAAGGAGTAACACTGCATAGACCCAGGATATCCCCTGCCAGCTTAGAGGTGATCCTTTCAGGCACGCGGGAGGGCAGCATGTGTAAGGGAAACGTGCCCTCGGGATGCCTGTGCTGTGTCTGTCATTCAGATAAACAGGCTGCTTTACTCCCAGGAGCCATCAGTTTGTCGTTCTCTGTGCATATTAAAATTCATCTTGAAATAAAACCAAAAATATTCTTATCAGCTCTGGAAAATTCCACATGTGTTAAAAAAAAGAGAGAAGTGCAAGAACATTTGATATGTTCTGCTCTTATTAAAAGATGTCATAGAACCATTTCCGATAATTTTATGTAATGCCTTTACAAATGAAAATTTGTAGCTAATGCAAAATAAGCTCTGACAAGGAACCTCACAATAATTTTTAGTGTTCCTTGCTCCACAAAGGCATTCCACAAGCTCATCTAAAAGGATTTTGTACAGTGCTGATAAGAATGTATTCTATACATGGTGTCCTACTGAAAACAACATTATACTTAGGTTTTATTAATTAAGAATTTCTCATAAACAACAATATCTGTGGTTTTAATATTGAGCTCTGTGAGGGGAGCCATAAAACTAGTTGCATGATGACAGTGTGGATAGTTTAACCCCCTTGTGTCTGGAGCTTCTGGAGCTAACATAGCTGGATGACACTGCCAACTATTATAAATGGTTTGCAATTGGAAGGAGCTGTGTTTTGCCAAGTTGTGTGAGTATGTAGTGAAAACATAATGTGCTAGTTCAACCAAGTGCTGCTCTGTGTATAATTTTAGCCTGGCAAATCATTATATTGTGCTAAAAGCTTGCTACAACCTCACTTTTGTAAAGCATTAACAGTGTCTGTAGGCCTCCACCTCCATTAAGTCAAATTCCATTATAAATGCATCTCTAATGATGTGTTTTGCTGTGGACTAAGAAATGCTTTCTCCCTACTAAACGTTTCAGTTTGACATGGAGGGCAGACCACAGTAAATAAAAGTTATTTGAATTAGTACAATGTAGGAGATGCTCAAAAATCTGTAATGGAGTCTTCTCTGTTACTCCCAACACCAGTGCTTTGACTGGAAACCTTGCGGATTCATTCACGGAACTCAGAACCATCTGGCAGTGATAAAGCGTAGCACATACCCTGCAACTTGCACACAAAGCAGTAATTGGAAATGAGAGATAATGCGGAAGTCATAAATCTCAAAAGCATCACCATCAGCTGAACATCTACATAAAATTACTGACTGCATCTGTGTTTCAGCTTTCTGTTGTTTTCTGTCATATAATTTGTTCTTTTGAAAATCAATGAAAAATGGAAAGGTGTAAAATAGGTGTTAAACCTAATGCTGTGCGTGTAAATACATAAAAGCCAATTGAAAACAGGTGCTCACAGAAACTTGCGCTCTGCAGAGTGATCTATTTAAAAATAGCTGCTGCAGAGTACAATAAGTACAATAACACACGGAGCTTGATGCTTCACTTGTGATAACTTGCATAGACAAGAGAAACACTCATGACGCGTGCGGCTGTGATCCTTAGTGTCAGGGCATATTGGAAAACGGCTTCAACCAGCCACAGGAGGCAGCACGTGGACAGCGAGCTGCTGAAGGTCACGCACTGCTCCTGGTAATGGATGCTCTCAGGTAGATCAAACGGTAGCTATTCCTGGTGCACTTACTCCTCTCAGAGCTGCATTAAATCATCACGGAAGTGTTTTCCTGCAAAATATGGGATGCCATCCATTCATGCATTGGCAAAGGAAAAGGTCTGTTTCAGGGAGGCCTGAGAGGCACTGACAGCTAATTTACCAGCACCGCTTGGGCTACCTGTGTAGGCAATGGGGACTGGTTCAAAATGTCAAGATATTTTAAAGTAGCAAAGGTGCAAGTAGTTCATTTAGGAGCTGAAACAGGAAACATGGATTAGCAGCCAGGAGCAAGCACTCTGCTTCTCCAGTTGTCCAAAACCTTTTAGAAGTTGGGCAGGAAGTCATCGAGGATCATGGAAATACTGGGCAACGCATCGGCAGAGGTGACCATCTCATGGCACAAAAATGTTGTGGCTATAGGCAATGTATTAATTGTAATGGGTTTGGGTTATGGCTCTGAAATGCAGCATAGCATGAAGCAGTCCTACAAAACACACCTGCTGGGAAACCAGCAACTTACATGCAACCTATTTGGCATCTGCTGCTACTTCTGTACTTTGAGATAATCAGGAATTTAGAAGAAAGCTAAATTTTCCTGCAAGCCAGATTAACCTAATAAACTAGGTCCTCTTTGTTTTAAAATCTTTAGCTGATTGGTTTTGTTCAAGGAAAGGAGTAAAATTTAAACCATACAAAAAAGAAAAATATGTTATCCATAGTTGGTGCTTGACTGTCTTATTTCTGAAATACTTTAAATTATATAGATTATTTAGTCATCAGAAGAAAGCAAACCAACCAAAAACCACATTAAGGTCTCTGTGTTACAGCAAAGTTTCATTAGGGCTTGAGCCTCATTACTCTCTTCCTAATAACCTCTGCTAAATCTGTGCTTTAGGTACTGTAATTTATTCTTGAAAATGAATTTTTTCCTGCATCTAAAAATAGAATAATAGAAAGGAAGGGTTCTTTCTCCCCAGGAGATTACCTACTGCAACACCGTACGCTGAGGAAGATCAGATTTGTCTGCAAATTTTCTGGTGGATATTTTTGGAACTATTTTCAAATATTAAGAAAGCACTGTACTAAGAAAGATTGTTGAACATTTTCATTTAACTTGGGGCTGGGTTGTTTTTTTTTTCTTTATTTCTTTTTCTTTTTTCTTTTTCTTTTTTTTTTTTTTCAAGGAGCCTCCTCCTATTGCTCACTCCTCTTTCTGCTTTATAATGTCCAGTGGTGAGTTCATTTCTGTATTGGGCAAAGCTTGCACTCTGTTGTCTGACCAAGACTTCATGAATACCTGCCCCGATCAAGTGATTCAGTAAGAATAAATCAACAGCTTCACAATATTTAACCTCAATGCTTCTTGCTGCAAATTCTTTGTAGCCTCCTTTTTCCTCCCTTTTCCAACCCCCGTGTGCATGGTCATCGAGAACAATTAACACTGTAGATGACATGGAATTTTTTTACTTATTGGAAAATGAGGATCAGTGCTCTTTAAACAAAACAATCCAGCTGCATTACCCAAAACAACATTTCTTTTCTGCTTCCCTGTTCTGGGCACCTCACATTGTCTCTGTCCTTTCTGATGCGAAGAACTCCAGTTGAGCCCAGTATTCCATTCGAACATACTAAAAAGAAAGGCATAATTACCTCTCCTGTCTTGCATACCGCATATAATATTCCTTTTATTACATCCCAGAATGGATTTTTTTTTTCTTTGTGCAGTGTTATGTAATTGACTTAACTGTGATTCATATTAGCACTGATATTTTTCAGCAGTGCTGCTGTGTAGGCTGACAACTCTGCAAATCTTAATTCTCCTCCACATTTTAAAAATGGATGCTACATTCTGTCCTTTAATCCAATTAATCAAATTTACTTTGCACTCTTCACATCCCAGATTTGCAGATCTCAGTAACTTCTTTGTCCAGTCCTTTGAGAATTGCAGAATAAATAACTTCAAGTCTTCCTGGCTTCAGTCTTATCTACGTCTTCAGGATAGACTCTGAGTCACATTTTTTTCTGTGTTAGTTTTGCTCTTGACCCCTTGTTAAGTTGACCACAGCAAACCTTTTTCAGCACTTGTGTAGTGATTACTTTAGTTTTTTAAAGAAGCCATCAGCTTTATGGCTGCCCAGCAGTAATAATCCCCTTAACAGAAACAGTGTTTGTTAAAGCAACCCCCAGGGCACATACATCCCTCATAACGCTGTATTCCGCAAAGTTATTTTTGGAGAGGCCTTTTCAAGCTCTGTGTTATTGCTCTAAACAGTGCTAGATACTGGTGCTATGGGCATATTTATTTATTATTCATTTTTAACCACGGGGTTTGGACAAGTTTTAAAAAATTGCTCTGTGGGTCTTCAGCCCTAGTGATTTGTTAAGCAATTTATTGATTGTGATGGGAATGTTTGGAGGCTTTAAAAAATATTAATATCACAGAAATGTCACACCTATTTCATGTGAGTGTTTTGCCTCTGCTGCAGGAAATCTTTCTCACCTTGAAAAAGCGTGCACATGCTAACATTTATGTGGGGTTATCAGTGTTCTTTCCAGAACTTTGAAACCCTATACCTGCCAGCATTTCTTTTCTTTTGGAAAACTCAGATATTAAAGGTGTATTTAGGGATATCTGCTAGTATTCCAAGAGAGACTACTTCTAAGTAGTAACATGGACATGGTTAGATTTAATCTGAGTTGTAAAATAAATGTGACTTTTTGTTGCTACTCATGTTAGAGGCGTATGTGAGTACGAGGTCAGCAGAGCTGCTTTGAAGAGCCAGATGTGGCTGAGGAATGGTGTTTTTCACATGCAAGGCCCAGTATCAAAATGACCAAGCCTTGTTGCCGTAAAGTATGCTGCTGATTGCCTCAACACTGTTTGAAAGGTTAGGAGTTTGTTCCATAGGTTACTGGAACTGTTAGCTTTATCATAAAATTAGACAGATGCCAAAGATTATGTAGATCTGGAAGCTGAGCTGTTATCCCTTACAAAGATGATCCATTTAAGCTGACACGCGTTCCTTTAGCAAAGTACCTCATATGTATTTCAGTTTGTGCTGAGGTGTCTGGCTTACTGCTTTCCTTGGGAAATTGTGTTCTTGATAGCAAAAGTACCAAGCAGGTACACATTTGCTGCTTCACTGGAATTGCAGAAAAAGGGCAAACAGGTTTTAAGAGTTCCTGCTTGGAGGATTATTATTTATTGCTAATATGAGTGTATTCCATTAGCAACCACTTGACTAATTTTACTGCTTAACTTGCTATGAAAATTGGTCCTAATATGTTTAATCTTGTTGCTTTCTTTCTCTTGAAATACCTGGTTGCCCAAATGTTATATGGCGTAGTGTATCAGCAAGTGACTTTGTGTTATACTGCTTGCTTGAAAAATATCCTTTTAGTGTCTGTCTACATTAGTAAAACATAATTTATCTTGATTAGGGTACTAGTATTTCCTGCTCAAGGGATAAAACCCCTTGGATCATTGTACACCAGAGAAATCTCTATCCTTTCACAATGTCAGCTATGTAAACATGTCTCCTCTGAGCTCCCAGTATCTAAATATTTTTGAAGCAGTTCTGTGATTGCAATAAACAAAGAAAAGAAATATGTAAATTTTGCTGACATAAAGACAATTCCAGGACCAGACTGAGGCCACCAAAGAATTGTTCTACTCTGAGGGACTCAATTTCTATCCTCACTATTTATTTTAAATGCTCTTGTGGCTCACATTGCAGCTAGCTTTGCTGCCCTTGCTCTTCTGAATTATCATCTCAGTAGTGGTGTGTGGTGGAGAAATATGCATCCCAGTGTGTCAAGTCATCCATAAGAGAAAAGCCTGCCTATGTCAAGAAGGCCTCCAAGATGAGAGAAAACCTGGGTTGGGAAAGCAGCTTACTCGTGTGGCTGTCCTAGGTTCAGGAACAGCAAGATGTGTAGGGCAGAACAAAACTGTTGTAATGTGCGCTAAGCAAAGAGTAGCCTGTGCCCACTGGATTCAAGTAGCCACATCAGCTGAATGGCCTGGTGACCATCCAGTACCAAAACAAAACTGGTTGATTTGGACCCTGGGTTAAAAAGGTGGAATCCCTACCTCATTAAAAAAAAAAAAAAAAAAAAAAAAAAAAAAAAAAAAAAGCGTCAGACTAAGTTTTTGGAGATGTTCTGCCCAAATATTTCCTCACTGAGAAATTGAGAATTGGATTTTAAAAAAAAGTCACAATTTTCTCCCCCCTCCCCCCCCCCCAAAAAAAATATTGGCTTGAACAATTTGATTTCCTTTCCTTTGGCAATGAATGAATACATAAATAAGTTATTTTTTCAGCTCTTTTGAGGTGTTAGAAAAGTTAAGGTACGTCTCATATTGTCACTTAGAGAAAAGTGGGAAAAATATCAAAAGAGGGAGTTCTGTGTCCTTCAAAGGGATCTTTACCTCTTTTTTTCTGTTCAGAAAAAAAGATTTTTCTGGATAGGATTTTTCCTATCCTTTCTCTTTACAAAGTCATTCAACAGATTTTATAATAAAACACTGAGCAAGAAGATGAGCTGAGTAAGCATGGCTCTGCTTTTGTGAGGTAGCAGTTGCATCCCTCCTAGTCTCTCAGCAACACATTTGATGTTTTGGCCATGAGATGTTTTTCTGTAGAAAGGTTGGGGTATTTTTCCTTAAAGAAGCCTTGTGCAGTTTTCTCAGTTTCTTTAAACTGGGAGTAACTTGCCAGTTTTTGTTTTTTGGTTCTCCCCGCTCCCCACCCTCAAGGGTATAGTTTTCTATTAAAAACACTCAAACCATTTTATTAAAATATTTAGCAAAAGAAGGAATTACAAAGTACTAAACCTAATGCCTTCAGAAACCTGTATAATGTTCTGATGTTTTCTTTCTTTTCCTAATTCTTGCTGGATTGAAAGCTATATGAAAAATACACAAATATGACAAAACCTTTCAGAATGGAAGAGGAGAGGATAAAAGCTATTCAAAACAGGGGAAAATTCAAGGATATTTTGTATGATTGTCCTCCAAGGCCAATATGGTCTTCTTAATTTCAACCCAGTAAGAAAAGGAAGAGTTTTGAAGCAGATGTCTGAGACAGGACAGTTTAGGAGAGAATCCTAAGATTTATTGGGTCAGGAAGGTTCAAACTGATCTCAGTGTCCCTGATTCTATAAAGGGTCTGTAAATACTTAGGGATGAAGCTGTTTATAGAACAGGATAGCATCAATTAAAAATACCCTTTTTATTTGTGGAATGTTTCAGTTGATGCTACTGTTGTAACAGAAACAGCCTTAAGAGATGTTCTGTGATGAATCTCAAAGTTGCAGGGCAGAGTGTGATGCAGAGTAAGAAACATTGTGTCCCCTCCCAGAGAAGGCTGTAGTAAAGACTTGGGGAAGCACTCCGGTACTGAAGTTACTGAAGTGATGGCTATGGAGGGGCAGCTCTGCCTTAAAGCAGCTTTTGGTTAGTATGCAATTTGTCATTAAATCTTACATCAGCATGTGGCATTTTACGTGAAACAGAGAGACTGAACCTAAGTGCTAACTGATGACTGGTTCACCAAGCGCTGCTGGTTGTGTGTGCAGCAAGCAAGGTATGTTTACACTGTTTGAGGACTGGTTCATAACACTCACAGAGCATGAAATCAAGACTGTGCAGACCTATTTAATCACAGACTTCCCTAGCTTTGGAATACTTCTACATGCAATGATTAATAAAATCATTCTGCAGCCTTAATAACCTTCTCCTTAGCACACCATCTTTTGATTACGATTTTATATTCCATCCCTTCTTCATGCAAAGCATACAAAAGAATAAGTTCTATTTTGCTCAATAATAACTTACTCCAGATTTTCCAATGAAATTAAATGAGAAGGAAAAACTAGTGAGGGAACCATGACTAAAAGTATACAAAAATTATTGTAGAAGATCTTGAAGTATTTGTATACATTATTGATTCAGGTGTATATTTGCATGTGCAAGTGATCAAGAGAGTAAATCCTCATTAGTATGTATTATTTCAGTCATTGTAATTAGTCATCTGTCTTCTCCCTCTCTCTCCTGCCCCTTCCCCCAGCAACTTTTGATTGCTGTGGAATGAGAGATGTCACTGAACCATATGTAATGTGGGAAGCCATCAATGCAAATTCCTCACATTTTTCAGGGGAGGAGATTTTTCGGCATGCACCACCAGTTTACACAGCATCTTTATCTTTCAAAATGCTGCGGTTTGTTTAATGGTTTATGTTGTTTGGAATTGCCTGCTGCAAAACAAATGCACGGTACTGGTCCTTACCAATGCAGTGTTACTCTTCCTGCAATTTAACATAGAGATTACTGACACTAAGTTGTTCCCTGTACAAAATGTGCTATGAAAGGATATCCTCTGAACAGCCTGAAAACTGATGGCTGTAGCCACCATGCAAAAGCACTGTAAATTTGATTGAAGGTTTTAAGCTTATTTTCTTAATTTTCTGATATCTGGGAATATGTATTAATAGGTTGGAGTTTCTGTATTGACTGGTAACAAGAAATGGTTTCTCACACCGTTACATGTAGGCAGGAGCAAGGGGACTCTTAGCTGCCTGTATGATGTTCTGGAAAGGCAATTTCTTCTCAAGAAAGGTAATACTTGGTTCCTTCTCTGGGCTGTGATGTGCCACAGGGTTATCTCTCTGATTTATCCGTTAGGGATTTGTTTCTTGGTGAGCCTCAACTTTTATAAAGGATCAGAACCAGATGTATCTGAAGGGGAAAATAGAGTGTTAATGGTGTAAAAGGCATCTTGTGTGGAGGAAAATTGTGAGGATTCTCAGGGTACTGGAGGCCTGCACCCCAGTTTGCATGGAGAGAAGCCAGGGCAGTTTTCACTTCTCCAAGTCTGTTTCTGCTCCTTTCACATGGAGCCTCCTTCATCAACTTGCTGCCAAGGTTTCCTCCTTCTTCCTCCTCCTTTTCCTTCTAGATTTCTGTGTACACAGAAACTTCTGGGATAAGCTTTCAGTTAAGATTTCTGTTTTTATTGAATTCTGAGACTGCTTTTGTGTTACGAAAGAATGAGATGAAGTTTTATTGCTATTCTGTATCTCCGTGTTCTCTGAGGAAACAAACGCATATATGAGAGCACATGGATGCAGAAGAGGTCTGAGACTTTGTTCACTGCTGTCTGTCTGATAAGGACCATGTCCATTGCTGACAATGAAGTTGAGTTGCTGTAATCCTGCTGAAGTAAAGCATGAAGAGGAAAGCAGTGGATTAATGCTATTTTCTGGTCTTACCAAAGAAAATAATTTTAGCGTGGAAAAAGAAAGTTAAATTCCTTTGATCGGTGCCATATGCTTGAATTTATAATAGGCCTTTGTGTTTCTTCTTCGCTGGATCAGATTGAAAGTGGGATAATTATCAGTGAGGGGTAGAAATAAAATAATCAGTTTGCTGTGTCAAAATATCTTCATTTTTATGTCAGTCACGCTGTCTTTCTGATATAGTGAAAATCAACTGCAGGTTTAAGAGCACCAGCATAATAACAGAACTTCAGCATTTTCTTTGCCATTGGTGACAGATTTTGCCTTGTGGACAGGGGAATAGGGCACCTGTTTCTAACTATGGCCAGTACGATGGTATTAAAGTTAAAAGCATGAGCAAATAGTGCTAGTCCTGCCATGTGCCTATTCTTCACACCTACTGTGAATTTTAAAACAAAACCCAAACCCCTAATTTAACTGGTTTTACAACAGGATTTATTTTGTTGTTGTTAACATATATGCAAAAGAAGTGAGAGCAAATATTTTGGTCTTGTAGATGTGTTCCTCTGCTCCTTGTGGCTTCAGGAAGAGTTTACACTGTTCAGTTTTTTTCTGAAAAAGTGTGCCAACATTGTATGGACCTGCGTCTAATTAAAGAGCTTTTAATTACTTAAGAGATATTATGACCCAAATGCTCTTATAAAAACCAAGAATCTTTAAGATACATAAAGGAAGCAATGAAATCTCTATTGTGAATATATTCTTTGTAGGATATTTTATTAACTTATTTTAATCAAAGCTCCAACAATCATAGGTGTTGGGAAAAGATGCTAGGAGATTGTTACTATAGATGATTGGTATTGCCATGGAAATACTGTTCTTCAGAAGTAAGAAGCCTCCTTCCCATTGGACATTATGGACTACTAAAACAACATTAAAAAAAAAAAAAAAAAAAGAAAAAGAAAAAGGGAAAGAAATAAATGAACTTATTCCAGCAATAGGCAATAATAAATGTTTTTTAGGATAATGCAAAAAGATATTAGGGTTGGATGGCAAAATTGCTTTTGTGTTACAATGGGCAGTAACACAATTATCAGATGATTAGATTTGACTGTTTTCCAAAATTTGGTTGGTACAGAAGGATAGAATTTGCTTTTGTTTTTGGCACATTGTGATTAGTTTCATAAAATCAGTATGTGAGAAATCTGTTTTCAATACTGTCTGGTGTTTTTTTTTTTTTTGTTGTTTTTTTTTTTTTTTTTTTTTTTGCCCCTGGATTTGAATTGTTCATATCAGATAACATAATAACTGTTGGTAACTCCAGAATCTGCCATGATTTGTATAGAAATGGTCTATTTGTTCTTCACTCGGGCTTTAATTTGCATAAGAGTAGATAACTGTAGTTCTACAGCAAACAAATAATAGAGTCAATGCTAGTGTGAAAGTGTTTGGGAAGTGCTCATTAGTGGAAGTATTCATTATTTTTCATTCTTGGAAATTATATTTATTAATAGCTGAGAATAGAGTCCTTTCCCTAATTTTCTGTCGCACTGCTCAGAAAGCCTAAAAGCTATTTCCAGACAATTCTTAAGAGTTTTATTTTCATTTCACCACCAGTTTTCATCCTAAAATACCAAAAGAAGGATGAGAGAGGAGGTGTGCCCTATCTTGTTCTTTAATCTCCTGGTCACTAAGAGCCTGTTGGTAGTTTGAGCTTCCCAAAATGGAAGAAGAGACTTCAGTCATCCATTTTCTGTGGTCTACAGTATGAGAATGAATGGAGACAAAAGAAAGTATATATATAATCAATTTAGAGTTGAAAAGCATTTCTATAGCTAATGGGTTGAAAGCACTGTCATGAGATGTTACCTAGGGCACATAATTTATCTTTGCTCAAATAAGAATTATGGCAACAGATCTGTTTCCTCAGCAAGGATACCAACAGAAGGGCAAGATGGTGCCTGCTAATGGCGTAGCCTCTTCTGATGGAGATCAGTATGATTTTGACAGTTCTTTTTTTCAGAAGAGTTTCTAACACAAGAGGTTCATAGCTAGAAACATGAAACATGTCTACCAACTGTATCCTGATCCCAAAAGGTATACCAAATTCTCAATACTACAATAATAATTTCTGTTATTTTAGGAATGAGAAAGTCTCCTGCTTTATTGAGATTGTGTGAGATAAATTCTATAGGCTTCATCCATACTTTGGTGAAGGGAGTCCTTCAGCTATCGATTCCTTCCCTCCACAAATATGCAGCATGCTAGGTATGTCATCTTTCCCCTATATTTCTCTGTTGCCTTGTATACCTGAAGAGAGGCATCAGCTGCTGGCATGCAGATAAGATATGAGAAGGGCAGGATCCTGAACTTTGAGCTTTGCCCCCAAAAAAAGAGAGAAACCTGAGTGAATGTATTCCCATAAATCCTACACAAAATCACATTTAAAAGATGAAGAGATTTTTCATGTACTTTTGCCAGTTCCATTAGGTGCCCAGTAGCTTTACGAAAAAAATGCTGGGTTCTGTTTTACAGTCTTTCTCTTTATTAGAGTTCTGGTCCTCTAATTCTATTAATGTAGGCTATATTCACGTTCTTTTGTTAAAGTAGGCAGAAAAAAATAGTGCTCTGTAGGCTTTGTTTTCTTCATCCAATTTTTCTAAGACAGCTTTAAAAATGTTTTATCCATCATAGAAAAAAGAAACAAGTCAGTTGTACCACAAACATTATTTTAGATACTGTGAGGCACTGTCTTACTCTGAAGCACTTCGATACCCTGGTTGCCATGGCAAGCGTGAGAAAGAATAAAAAATTCCTGCAGCGAATACCTTTGTAACTCCAAAATCATCACTCAGCAGGACTGTGTGCTTAATAACTCATAAAAAATACTGTGGGTTTTTCAGAAGGCAGGGAGGGAATTTCTCCGCTGATTTGGCTCGTTCTGTTCAGATGATTGCAGATGCTGCTGGAGAGCAGAGGTGACCGGGAGGGGTAGCTGCATGACGGTGTGATTTTGAGCCTTGGCGTGGGCGTGAGCCTGCTCACACCTTCATGCGGAGAGAGCTGAGCTCCCTGGCACTGCGGTGGAGCACTGCGGAGTGGGAGGGAGCCGTGCTGCTGCAGGCAGCGTGGGTGGCGTGAGCAGGCGGGGAGGCTGCAAGCATCCCTCATGCCTTCCCCTCTGCCAGGAGGCGGAGGAGAGGCTGGCAGCACATTCAGGCTGGGGATGATTTTGCTAGCTGATGTGTCTGAAAGCCCATGCTCATGCCCCCTCACATTGGGTGAAGGCCCCCAGACCCACGTGCCTCGTGGCACTGGGAAGGCTGAAGGTGTAGCTTGTGTCTGTTGGTAGGCACCTTCCACAGTCATGAACCGTCTTCTCCGTGGTAGGCCCCATCTGGCAGCCCTGCACACCTTCTGGCATGCTTGTGGGCTGCAGCATCTCTGTTATGCCATGTAGAAATACCCCCGACCTCCAAAAGCTACCAGCTTTATGTGGTTAGGAGGGGAACAGTTTTGTGTAGTGAATACAGATTACAGCTCTCCAGCGTCCTGCCTATTCTGAAGACATCCCAAGTTCTCCCAGACTGTAGGAATGTAATTTTTGAAGCTTTTCCAATGAAGCCTGACCCAGAGGCACTTGGTACTCAATAAATCATATTCATACTTGGAACATTTTGCAGAGTTCAGGTAGAGACCTGCAGTAGGGTGACAGCATTTCAGGACTTCCAGTGATAGATGAGAGTGCCCACAGTCATAACAACTTGGTGCAGCATCCCACTGCTAGCACCATCTGCTGCAATTTTTAAATATAGAAAGGGATTTTTCTTAGTCAGCATGTTTCTGTCAGAACTAGCTCTTCTGCCTCTGCAGAGCTTCAAACTTCATCAGTTTTCTAATGGCATACCACAACACAATCTGATCTCTTCAAAGTGTTTGCATTTCCTTAGCAAAAGGAATCAATTTTTACTCATCAGTAATTTCTGTTTCTGTGCCTGTTCTTATGTCTAAAATGTTTCCGTCTTTGCACTATAATTTCTGTTTCTATCAAGAATGATTTTAGGGTTTGAGAAGCCATCAACTGCTGAACTATGTGGAGAGCTGCTTTTTATTTATTTATTTATTTTCCTGAATATTGCTGCTATAAAGAGAAATCTGTGAAAATGCCATCAAGCAGCCACCTTCTTTAGTCAGCTTCAGCTCAGCCCCAGCTTTTGTATAGTAGGTGCCACAAAAATGTGTATTAAAGGAATGCTAAATAGCCAGGGAAACTGCCTGCAGAAGGAGGGATAACTTTTCTGAGGTTGTTTAAGCATCTGTAAGCTGCGTGCAGAGGCAACAACAGTAAATACTGTAGGGAAATCATTTTCTTGAGCTGACAGGGGCTTAGGCCAGTATAAGCCATCAGGCATCACTTAGGCGGTGGCAGGGGTGGGCTGCTGTGCTCCTCATTCTGTAAGAAACCAGTGACCGTGTGAGGAGTGCACAATTTGTCCTCGCTTCCAGAGGCTTGCTGCTCCTCCTGCCCCCGGCCCCCGCGGAAGGTGTGACACAATGGGGACGTCCACCAGGGCTGACACCCACAGGACGCTTCTTCCTCCCATTGTTCCCCCACAGCTGCTCTGCAAACACTTCCTTCCCTTGCTGCCCCTGCAGAGTGGCTTAAGAAACTCAACCTGCAGGGAACTGCCCCGTGTAAATAAAATTGTACATATGTGCGTTGTGCTTGCACGTTTTGGGACTTTAGCCCGGTCTATTTAAGAAAGGTTTTACATTTTTTGTTTGTTTGGATCCTGCTAAGCAGGTGGTTATTTTGCTGAGAAGGGTGCCTGCCCATCTCAAAACATTTTATGGTATGGTTATTGTATACTGACCCGATATGCAGCAATAATTTGAAAAGGTAAGCAGATGACTAAGAAACTTGTATTTCTTTATGTTGCAGTATAGAATGCCCCCTTCTGAGCTGTTAGTTCATCATGCAAACATACACAACATTCAGCTGCTGAACTGAGAATTGTAAGTGTATAAGGTGAAGATCCACTTGAAAAATAGCTACAGTAATCATTCTTCATAGCTACATATCGTGTCTGACATAAAATGAGAGAATAAAGTCACTAGCTGAAGCCTTGGACAGCAGATGAAATGTCTGGCTAATAAAGGCTGAAAAACAAGATTGGTGACAGACATTATGATCATTCTGGCCAATGTGAGTTTAAGAAACCTGAGATTATTTTGCTTGCTTTTTCTGTGCCTGCTGTTCATCAAATCCCTTCATTCATCTTTGGCTGTCCTGAGTTAGTGCTGTGTAGGATGCAAGTAAAGCAGTCCAAAAGAGGAGATTATGGGATGAAGTATACAGGTAGCAAGTATGAATCTCAGAGCTAATCCCTGAGATTTTGTTCTTATTTCAAAGTTTGAATTCAATACTAGTCTAATACAGTACACGACTAACACAAAGCAAGGCTCTGTGTCTATTTTCTGTAAAAGAAGTTCTGCAGCTAGGTTTCCTGTAACAGCATTATACTTATGTATAGGACTAGTACAAAGGGCTACGGGAATGACAAATTCATGGGATTATGGGGTACTTGTGGCAGGATCTCAAGCAGCCATCTAGTCCAGCCTCCTGCTCCCTTGTTCTATTCCTTTGCTTTGCCAGATTTCTTGTGTGGTTTCATGTGATGGTTCAAACTCTCTGTACCCCCCTTCTCCTATGCTTCAGCTGAGAAATAATATAAGAGCATTGAATATATACCCTGAATGCTAGGCAGCTTCATGAAATCTTGTGAGAGATAAAATAAGAAATGTTTCTTTAAATCTGCATGCTGTTGTCAGTCTATCTAAGTCATATGCGGTACCAAACAATTAGCTGAGGATTACTCAACTATTTCAGTGGGCCTACGTGGCCATAGGTACAGTTCATGACGAGAGCAGGCTATCTGACTCCGGGGGTCCGTCACACTTCTGTGACCGCAGTTCAAGAACCATAGCAGTAAGGTGCTCAAATGAATTCAGACATAAAATGTACATTCTGTCCATCTCTGAAGCAGATCATACTTCTCCTATAGCTTTCTTACTCACATTGTTAACTTTAATAAGATATATTTACCACATCTGAGAAATGCTGAGCTCTGACTAAGGTTGCAATGAATGCTGTGCTTGCAAGGAACCCAAGGGTGGCCAAAGAACAGCCAAGGGTTTTGTTGACAGCCATGTTAGCTCTCTGACTTCCAGAGCAGTCACTACACAGCCTGTAATGATGCCCTGGGGGATCTCCCTCAGTCCTGGCCTGCCTCAGGCCACGGCAGCACTGCAGGAGCGAGTACTGGAGTCAGAGAGCTGACAGTGGCTGATACAGGCAGCCGCGTCCCAGGTGCTGTCAGGTATGCAACTTGCAGCTCCGACTGCTGACATGGCTGGGGAAAGCTGAAATTCTCTCAGTGGCCTCAGGAAATGAATGTTTCTGAAGCTACAGAACTGATGAAGAGACGTGATAATACACTGGTTCCATGTAGCTCTTATCAGTGAATTACAGCTCTAAGAAAGTTGCTGGGAAGATCATGCTGGATACTAAAGGATTCCTATTTTTAAGTGATTTTCAGAAAACTAACAGCTAATGTACCAACTATCTTGATAGCTTCCTTTTGGCTAGGTCCTGTAAAGATAAATCCACACAGGGCAAAAACTCTTCTGCCTGTTTATCGATAGGCATCAGCAAATGGTCTTTGGATAGTGTCACCTTCATTTCCGTAACACACAGCTTGTAATTTCAGTCGCTTAAACTTTTCTTAATTTTATAGCTGTGTTTCTCATCTTCTGTCCCTAATTGCCTCTAAATGAGTTCAGTGCTCTAATACACCTAATATATTAAATCTAGTGAGCAAGTACCATTTTCCTATGTAGTTTGTGGTTCAAGTCAAGGCTTCCAGAACTCTTTCAAATCACATTTAAGGAATATTGTGATGCAAAAGGCTAGTCCCTAAAAACCTCTGACCTCCTTGGACATTTAAAACTCTAAAATCACAAAGATTTATATCAATTTCCTAAGAAAGCAAGCAATGACAGAAATTCTTAGGTGTTCAAGTTACTATCAAGTAACTGTGCACAATTATTTGAGGAAGGGCTCTAAAACACAGATACCTCGCTAAATTTTAGATGAGGTTTTCATCTGCATTCTTGACTAGAAGCCTCCCAGCATTCCTGCTCTCTGCTTCTGGTTTTACTATACAAGAGTGGAGCTAAATCACTAATTTCTTTTCTCCAAGTTTGGCTTGTGCTCTGAGGTGGAAACTTCAATTTGTTCACAGTAGAGCATATTTGTTCCTTCCTAGCAGATATGCCAATTTATTGCTTGGGTAACGACTATTAGCATGAGAAGTAATTTTTATGTTGTAGATCTCCATACTATATATTTTTTATATACATTCGTGGAGCATTAAAAATGTCATCTTGGTTTTACCCGGTGAACTCTATTAGAGTCAGATTAAGAGCACCTACATTTTTTAACCGCTTACTTGGAAGATAACATGTCCATTCAGCAGACTTGTCTCCCAAAGCCACCGGAGTGATTGACAGTTCACATTCCCTTGGAACCCATCTGCACTTCAGGAATCTGTTCATGAATGCTTATCTGTCCCCGACAGATATAATGAATTTTTCCCCAGCTATTCAAGATCCTATTATTCATACTCACTTTCTTATGACCAGTAATATTAAAACTAACCTTTTCACTATAAAATTTCTATTCCCAGATAATCACAGTGTAATGATGAAGCATCAAGCTTATAAAAAGTGGATGATGGAAAATTTGTATTTTTTTTACCTTTTAATTTACTGTTGAAAATGGACATGGAATGGAGTCATAATTGGGCTCATGACAATTTTCTTAATCTAATTCTCTTTATGATGACATCAAAATCTCAACTTGGCAAGGGGAGTTTTTACAAATAGGTCTCTGTGTACTTGCTAATGGGCAGCTTCTACTCTTGTGATAGTTGTTATGGGTATCATTGATATCAAGGTCATCAACACCATTGAATTAGTAAAAGTTACAGACGCTTCCTATTACAAGTTCTTGCATTACTGTTGTTGTAGAGTGTTTACTTTTAATCTCAGCTATTTCTCATAAGAAATTCAGAAACAAATGCAGTCTTTTTCTTCTGGTAAAACATTTAAGTGGCCATTTCATTCAATATTAGCCTGCTTTGTAGCAGGCCTTTATAATGCAGCAAGAAGAGGGTTGTTGTCATATTTTCTGGGGATTTTCCAGATGGACATGTGTTTTTTTGAGGGGCTGTGGGTTCACATCCTGCACCTGATGAGTTCATTAAAAGCAGAAAGCACTGAGTTTGCTAGACAGCTGCTGCACAGGTAGCCTGAGTGACAGAGGGACTTTGCGTGCTGCAGGGTGAGTTTTTGGGAGCACCGTGGCACTCCTGGGTGGCTGCAGCTGGGCTGTGAGATGCACACAATACACAAAACCTTCATCTTGTGCCTGAGCACGAGAGAATAAATGTGTGTTGGGCATGTGCTACTCCAAATGTTCCTTATGAAATTCCAACCCCTTTGGGGCCACATGAGTCCCGCTCAGTGTATTTTTATCCCCTTGAAAGAATGGCAACAGCTCTAGCTGCCTAGCTGCCTTTGTAGCCTTTGTAGTCAAAATGCTGTATTTTCCATTAAATCAGAAAGGGTTGCTCACAGTTGGGTTTTTGGTTTGCTTTCTTTGATATAAATTGCAGTCTAAAAATGAACTTTGGAGAAAAAATCATCATACTGATTTATTTAATTATTTATTTATTTGGAATGAAAGGGTTTTGAAATTGATTTGTTTCTGTGGAGTTTTACAATGGGAGTAAGTTATCAACATTTTCAACAAACGGGTTGATTCTGCTGCAGACTCACACTGGTGCCAGTATAGAGCCAGATGCTAAAACTCATTTTTTTTTCCCATTTGTTCTAATGCACAAAGGCTGTATTTTACATGAATATTATTAGATGTGCAATGTCAAGTGTTAATAAATCGAGAGCTTCCATTTTGATGTTGCTTTTATAGCTTTTGCAGCTTCTGCCTTTTTCTGTGTTATTCTTTACTCCTTAATTACTGCAATGTTTTCCATAGGTTCTCTGGTTCATTTAGGTATGCTCTTTCTAGTGAGCATGGCAGTTTTGTGAAACCTCTGTCTCACGTGTTACAAATTGGGAATTTTACCGCCTTGGAGAAATGCATGGAAAAATGGCATGTTTTAAGCTATTGAATGCTATCTTGGAAAAAAGGGCTTTCTTGCAGTCTTTATCACACAATTCCTAACATTATATATGTGTAGAAAAGAACAAAATTCCAATGGTATAGTTTTTGTTGTTTTGTTTTTTGGTTTTGGGTTATTTGCTTTCTATTATATTATGTTGCTTTCTAACTATTTGACTTGGAAACTATAGTCAAGTTTTCCTAATCTCTGCTTTCTCCTCTTGTTCTGGAACTGGATGATTGCGCTTGTAAAAATTTGTATTGCTCTCTTTTTGTCTGCACTTGAATCTCACTTGTTCATTTGTCTCAGTTACATTGAGGAAATTCTTTACATTTTGCAATAAAGTCAGAGGATGAGCATGTGGCTTCTGACAACATTCTTTTATTAACCTGAGCAGCTTACATATCCAGCATGTCCTATTCTTGTGTGGCTTATTGCTTACAAAAGTTTCAGGAATGCTGATTTCCTCTAGGTGCTTTGTTCAAGCAGCTATACAAATAATTGCCTTAGTTGAAAGTAAACAGAAACTGTGTTTTCCAAAAACATCTCTCTGTTTCAAAAGGCTTGATATAAAATCTGCTGGAGCCCATGGAGAGTGGAAGTGAATTCCTGCAGGTCAGTCACCTCCTTGGGGTGATGGCGAGCTATGGCAAGCATGGGAAAACTGGGGCTGTTGATTCAGAAATGTTAAGATACATATGGATTTTTTCAGGAAGAAAATTAAATTAGAACTGGTTATTAAGAATCTATAGGGTGGTTTGAGATGCAAATACCCCAAATAATAAAGATGAGTATTGTAAATATGTATATATTTGCCAGTAAACAAGTTGCTGGTCCGCCCTGTTCCCCTTCTGCTGTGGTGTTTCTTAGCAACTGCTGCAATTCAGAGCTAAGGTTTCCTTGACAATTCTCATGGCATATTGTACATGTATATAAGGCATTTCATTCAAAGGGCTGCACTGTCCAAGAACATATTTGTAAAGCATCGTTGAAATGCAGCTATTGTTTGGCAAAAAGGAGAAGTAAGCAGGCACAGCACTGTTGCACGATTTGGTAGAAAGAATGTGAAAATAGGGAATGGGAATTTTGGCTAATCATGACAGGGATCCCAGAGTCTGTTCTTTGGCCAAAACTCATGCTTTCCACTTTCAAGGTAGTAAGGTATCTTTTAGACATGTGAAGGAGAAAGCAGAGGGATAGCCTATCTGCTAGGGCAGGACAGTGAAATTCACCTGCATTGTTCCTGGGGAATTTTACAAACCTCTTGTCCTTCTGCAGTGAGCCTCTTCACATGCTTTGGTAAAATTATGAACCCAATTCCTGTGCCCTCTCTCTGTGCTGTGAGTCCCAGGCGCTAGGTTTCTGCACTGCCAGGCAGTGGGATCTCACCACGGCAAGCTGGCAACCTCTAGCTGCAGCACCGTGCTCTGGCTGCCTGCAGCTGTGTTTCACAGCACAGGCAAGCTGCTAACCTCACTTGAGAGTGAAGTATCTCAGTAAAACTCTTGTATGTGGGGATCTCACTAGGCAAAGGTCCTGTATGTCTGTGCTCTGATATTAAAAAATTAATGTTCTTGCTGTTATTTCAAGATCTGTTTAAAATTCAGCACCCATTTCCCAGTTCAGGGAAAGCAGACTTTTTGTTTGGGGTAAGCATCAGGTCCATTCAGGGAGATGGTGTTATTTTTCAGTTCTTCAGCCATGACCTGTCATTACTGCTATATATCTAGTTTTCCAGACAGTCTGTTCTGAGGAGGTTGTAAAGGACATGAACTCTCAGATGCCTTTAATTGTGTGTTTGTTCCCATTTTTCACGTTTGCAGCTTTTGTTGCTTTCCATTTCCATATGTCTCATTTAATTTTGTGAGCAGAAAGAATTTGGAAGCTTAAGGCTATTGGTCTGGAACTGCTCATCAGTTAGACAAATTTGTCATGGATTGTGATTTAACATTTTGCTTCATATATTTTCCTTCAGAGGATGATTGCAGTTTAATGTTATTTTGCATTCCAACTAGCTGTAGATTCCCTGTGTGTTATCAGACCACAAGACTTCCTTCTGAGCTCTCAGAAAGTCCTTCAGTAACTCTTAAAACTTCTGTCATTTGGAATGCTAAAAACAGGTTGAAATTTCAATGGTAATTGGTTACAGAGAAATCCATGAAATTTGAATAAATCAGCAAATTCCACTTCCCATCGCCAGCCCATTTTAATAACATGAGCATTGTTAAAAGTTTAGTTTATGAATTTATTATTGATTGCAAGCTAGTTTGGCACAGTACCCTAGAAGTGCTGACTTGAAATCAGTTCAAGAGCTGAAAATAGGTGTGCAATACGGATTTCAATGGAAAATGAAGTAATTACAATTGACTGTTGTCTGATTAATCTACATGAAATGGATGATCAGTTTGGGGTGAGATATTGGGATTACTGAAGTATCTTTCTGCCTTGAACAACAAAAAAAGAAACAACCCTGGCTACATGCTTTGGAATATCAGCTGAGAAGACAAAGCAAGGAAAGCAATTGCCTGGGGAATCATTGCTGGCTCAGATGTACTGGCAGGATGGTAAGAAAAGAAATGCCATGGCTGTTTCTGCAGTCTGCTCTGCTGACTTTTGTGCTGAACTGTTTCCACCCAGTGATTAATGGTGAAACTTATCTTATGGAGCTGTCATTTTGGCATCTTTCATTAGTATAGCAATCACTTTAAGGAAAAAAAAAAAGACTTAAATTGGCCCCTTTATTTATGTAATCAAGAACAGGATGCGCCAGCTTTGAGTGCAAACTGGCCCATTATGTGCACTTGAGAAATGAGTCACGGTCAGAACCTCTTAGAATAGGTTCTTGGTGGTGGGAAGATGGACAGGCTCAAATTCCCAGATATGAATGTGCTTCAGTGTTTTGACTTGGTAGTGAGATCCAAAGCAGGGAGGGAAGTACTTTGAAGTTCCTTGGTTTAGAGTTCATAGATATGCTAAAGTGATGATAACTTTATTTGAGATGTGTTTGTGGTGACAGGGTGACCCCATTAGATTATGTGTGCTTAGCTACTGAGTAAAAAAAAGTAAGGATGTTGATTTTACAGTCTCTAGTGCACTCCATCTACATTTTCAGTCCATTATTTTCAGAGCTTGGTGTTTTCACTCCATTCTTTCCCTCAAGACCTTTTATCTCTGTTTCATAAAGATATTACTAAATAACAGTAATGCTGGTTTTGGAGCATGTTGAAGCTTAATCAGCCTACATTATCTTCCTGTTTGTCCTTGTTTTGTTGTTGTTGTGTTTTTTTGTTTTGTTTTGTTTATTGGTTGGTTTTAATCATAAAACAATGCTCATGAAAGAGTCTTTGCCTTGTCTTCTGGCTTTCTGCTTTCTTGCTAATTTTGTGCACATGCTGTATTTGAACACCGCTACCCTTCAGGGTGAGATGTCAGGTGTGGGCAGCCACAGGTTGGACAATGCAGATCTTCCTCATCCTTTTTTTGGTTGTCTCTCTGCTGCTTCATTCTATGTTCTTCTCTGCCGCTCTGAATGCCATGTCCACAGCTATTTTTACTTCTAGACTTCTAAAATTTCCACTTCTGAATGGAGCTTACGCCCTCCACTGAGCAAAAATTAAACATTCATTTCAGTCAAAAGACTGTCAGTAGTGAAGTATGGGCCTTAGAATCACAGAATCACCTAAGTTGGAAAAGGCCATCAAGATCCTCAAGCCCAACCCACCAACTTGACTAACCAAGACCCATCACAAATCCATGTCCCTTCATGCCACATCCGCATATCTCTTGAATACCTTCAGGAATTGGGACTCCACCACTTTCCTGGACAGCCTGTTCCAGTGCTTGACCACCCCTTCCATGAAGAAATACTTCATAATATCCAGTCTAATCTCTCTTGGCTTAACTTGAGACTGTTTCCTCATATCCATTCACCTTACCAAGATGAATGATTCTGATTGTGCAAAATGGAAGAGAAGCAATATTCAGTTCCCTAATTAAAATGTGCTTTCCCCATTTGTTCAGAATCAATTCTGATTCTGTTATTGAAGCCCAAAAATATCTAGCGAAAGAAGATACTTATAGAAGCAAATGTTCTACGACAGTTAGATTTCTGCTTTTTTTTTTTTATTTTTTATTTTTAGGAAAATGCTTCTTGGGTGCAAGTTTAACAGATGAATTTCAAAGAACTCATTTCTGATTTAGAGCAATCTGTTCCATTAGTTCTGCAAAGTACAGGGTTTTCTGCCTCCTTCTGTTGTATACTAGAGCGACACTGTCATTTGTCAATACAACTGGGGTGAGAAAAGAATTGCATTCCAATGTATTAAAAAAAACCCAAAATATCATATTACTCTTTCAGTTTCTTTTGCTGTAAACCATGTTGTATTCTAGTCAGCTCAGTGGGATGATAAAAATTGTCTTTGCTATAGCATTTATTTTGAGCTTCCTGAGCGGAGACCAATTAGTTTTTGATTTATCCAAAATGTGGACTTTTGGGAAGGGTGGTCCACAGGACAAAATATTGCTAGAAACTTTTTATAACTTATCCTTATAGTTTGTTGTCTGTCAAACTGAAGTTCGTATGTAACAGTGAGGAAGTGTGCAAAACAAATATTTTTTGGCCTTTGTATATTGCTTCCTGTTCTCAGTACCTTCATAACCTTCAGAATCAGCCGGAATCATTTCTTTTAAGCTGCAGTGTATACTAGAAGGAGGTTTTTAAATGAGGTATTGGTAAACCTCAACCAACCAACCAAGCCCACAGAATAAAACCCATGTAAAATGATTAGTTGTAAACCAGCCTTTGGAGCTGCAAAGCGACAACACAGGTGCCTGTGCTAGCACAAGAGAAGAGTGGTGGTTGTGCAGGGGTGCAAGGGAACAGCAGTGCCAGAGACTGGTAGCTTGAAGTGTATCTAATTTTTTGGCTTTACTATGCCCTGTTCAGGGGATATTTGATTCAGTGAAGGCACTGTGTGATGTCACTTTTGCTGTAGCAATTATTTAATCATAATTCATCAAATCCTATAACACTTGAAGTGATGTGAAACTTTCCCCTAGTGGGACGTATTTTTATATATTGGTAATGGGTCTGGTCTAACTCATTTTTTTGTCCTGGCTTTTAGATCTGCAGATTTTTAATTGTTTGAAAACAAGCAGGGTAGACTCTGTCATCTCGGAAGGCTTGCATGAATGCGACTCAATTGGCAGGATCCACAACTGTGGAAGTAATTTTCAGAATTATCTTTTACTGCTCTCCAAAGTTATGGAGTTACCTGTTCAGGTAGTTAGAAGTTTAGCAGAGCTAAACATGCCCTCACATAGTTTTTATTCACCTAACTTTCCAGCATATTTATATGATCTTTTTGTCTATTAATATACACACATTTTAAGGTGCTTTGAAACATACAGTTAAAGCTGTTTGTATAAGTGTTATGATTAAGTAGTAATACAATAGGTAAAGGGTTGAAACTAGTGGTATGCTAAAGACAGCAAAGTGGAAGAACATTCTGCTCAAGATAAAAAGTTTATCCAAAGGATGCTCTCTTCAGTGAAGATGAATGATGCTAGAGAGATTCTGGAACAGGAAAAGTCATTAAAATGTCAATAGGTGATGAGAAAGAATGATGCGAAGCACATTTTTGCTTTTGTCACTACACACAAAAGGCAACTTAGCTCTGTATCAAGAGTAGCATTAGCAAAGAGATTACCTTCCCTACTGACAACATTTAGTACAAGGGAGAGGGGCAGAAAGCTAGGAGACTGGTGGCAGATTGATGAGCACCAAATCTTAAAACCTTAAACGTACGTAACAGGAAACAAAACTAATTTTATGGAGGTTGGCTGAAAGGCTTAATGTTGTATCAAGTGGTTTCATTAACAGATGTAGAAAATTAAGCTCTGAATAAAGCAGGAAAATCTAAATTAAATTCACCATGAGGATAAGTGAGATTCTTCTAGTAACTAGAAACAAGATAACACTGAAGCAGACTTGAAGAGCTAAATATGAAGCTGAATATTAGGAAGCAAGTTCTCTATTTAAAAAAGATGCTGAATTTAGATGGCATCTTAAATGGTAGCAGTGAATTTAAGATTCAGAAGAAGGAATTGTGCAGCAAAATAGAAAGCCCAGCATAAAGCACAAACCCTCTGATAATGCTGTCTTTAATAAACCAGAAGTAGGAACTGGCAGCTCTAGTAAGAAGAGCAGCTGGAATAAAAAAAAATATAGATAAACTGAAGCAGTCCAGTAGGGAAAATGATGAAGCTTTAACCCTGATTCTGATTCCAACCTTTATTCCTTAAAATTACTTACTGTTCTGTATATATGTTTTAATTTTTTCTTTTGCATTAATTACTGTTGGTTAGGGAAGATTTAGACCTCAGAGTCTAAATCTTCAGAGCAGTTAAAATCTTTGACTGACACGGAGAGGTCTCCTCTTCTGCTCCCGTTCTCATATGACATGCATGGTCTTTCGGGGTGAATAAAGAGCAGACAAGAAGACGTTTACATTTGTTGGATTGGTTGCAGTAAATAACTCGCCACTTCTGCTAACAACACAACTCTGCCAAAATAATTCAATTTTGTCCTACTATGTTATCTTAGTCTATAATTAATTCAGAATTGCGTGTATGATCTCCTTGTGCTTCCTTCCTGTGAAGATATGAACTTGTTGATAAACATAAGTACAAATATCTCTTTTTCTAAACTATAGTTTTTTCAAAGCCTTCCCTTGGAGTTGATTTGTGAAAGGATGTGATAATCCTATATATAAAAATGAGTATTTGGGGAAAAAATATAGGCTGCTGTAAAAATAAATCTTTGATTACATATTTTAAGGACTAAAGAAAGAATTAGATACTAGGATAAAACTTGCTTTTAAATTTAACTTAAAGATTTTCATCTTGGTACAGAGGGGTAAAGGCCTATGTGTTAAAAAAAAAAAAAAAAAAAAAAAAAAAAAAAAGTCTAAATCCAAAGAGTTGTTAAAACTCTCTCAAATCTTTGATTCAGGTTTGCCTTTGTGAAAGCTTGGCTGAGACGACTTGTGGTTTTTGACTGAGGTTGAAGCATCCAATGGCTTTTATTTTATTTTATCTTTTTTTTTTTTAAAAAAAAAGAAAGACTAACTGCAGTCAGGTACTAAGGAGACTGCCATTTGGATGACAGTATTGACATAGTGAGAAATTAAAATAATCACTAGTGTTAGTAAATACAAAGTTTCTGAGTTAATTGCATATCATGAAATAACTGCAACAATATTGCTGAAATGTGCGTGACTTCTCTTGAGGTGTTGGAGGATGGATGGGATCCCAGCCAACCAGAGTGCAAACACAGAGCTTAGAAATTTGAAAAGTGGAAAAAGATGAAAAAACAAAACAAAACAAAACATAAGTCTGTTAATCTATTGTATACTTTATAACTGTGGTGCTTGAGAAGAGCACAAGTTTCAGCGCTCAGTTGCTGATGCCAGGGGCACCACAGGCCTCGCTGCCCTCTCACCTCACCCTCACCTCAGCCCCTGGCCCAGGACCCCAGGTCCTGGCTGTGTCCACGCTGAGCCAGGCCCACCCGCGGGCTGTCACCCCAGCCTGTCCCTGTCCCCAGCGAGGTGCCCGGTGCTGGTGCTACCCCAGTGTCCCCAGCTCCCAGCATGGGTGGGACGGGCCCTGGCTACTGGGCTCTACCCTGCCCTGCCACCACGGGAGCCCCAGCTGTCCTGCTGGTGCACCTGGACAGGTAAGCAGCTGGAGATTAATCCATCAGTAAGTCGGACACTCAGGTAAAATCAAGATTTTTTAGTTTTCTGTACTGACAGGATAACTTGGGCCAATGCAAGAAAGTGAATTAGCTGAATTTTCGCCTTGATTTCTGTCACAGTTTTGACTGTTCCTCAAGATGTTGCCACAGCTGAGGAAATGGGGTTCAGGTTGGCAGATATCACATTCTTCTCAATTGAGCTTCCTCTGAAAACAAGAATTACTTCATGAGCTTCAATTCATATATGTCTTTCAAATAAACCAATGTCATTGTGACTGAGCAGAAAGTGGCTTGTAATACTATTTAGGACAAGAATCTGTAATTTGAAGAGCAGCAGTATCTGTGAACTTTCCATGAGGTGAGTTACCAAGTGGCTTCAAAATATCAACCTGTAAAATTCGTCAATGGGGAGATAATTTCACCTGATTTCCCAAAAGTGATGAATGTATTTCCAGGTCACTTTGTACTCCTTAGTGTCTTAGATATCGTGACTGGGGTTATACAAAACCTGCAGTGACACCAAGCTGAGAGAGGTCAACTTGCTTGGTGAGAGCAGAGCTTGGCAAATGGCGAGACGTCTGAGGCCAACATGATGAAATTCAGTAAGACTACAGTGAAGTACTGCATTGAGATGCAACACCACAAATTCATAAAACAAAACAAAACAACAAAAAAAGGAACAAATGGCTAGAGGGCAGCATCGCACAAAGCGGTATGGAAGTTTATAGTGGATGACAAGCTGAATGCAGGCCAACAGTGTGATGGCATGGAGAAATCGCAGTCTGGTTTGAGTGTGATAGCAATACCAGTGTGTGTAAAATATGAGAAGCAATCACCTGCCTCTGGTCGCTTCCAGGGCATGCAGGCGGTGAGGCTGATCTGATTATGGGCACTGCATTTAAGGGAAATGCAGAGAAATAGGAAAGAGTCCAGGGAACTGCAAAAAAAATATAGCTTTAGAAAATTTGATTTGTGAGGAAGGGCTTGAGGAGCTAGCTTGACTGAGTTTAGAGAAAAAAGCCCATCGGTGTCTGAAATATCTGAAAAATCTTGTCATAAGGATGGCAACTCTCACTACGGATAGGTCAAATAGTAAGTTACTTAACTGCAGCAAGGGAGATTTAAGGAAGAAATGAATGTAAGTTTTCTACATTAAGAAATAAACTGTAGACTTGTCTCCTTATGAAACTGCAAAACAGGTTTTCTTGAAAATATTTTAAAATGGGTTAGATAGATATCTGTAAGGATACTAATTCAAAAAAGTTAGCTTAGATCATCTCTTCACCTTTCCCTTTCAGTTGTGCATTGCTACATTTCTCTAATTTTTAGAAGAAACTCACTGCATTAGTTATTCTGATAGGAGTGGCTCTCTTCCATGTCCAAATAAAGCTATGTGAAATTGCAGTTTGTATTGCCAGACTGTCTGGGACAAAGCATTTGGTTTTATTGTTTGGCAACTAAAGTATAGCAGAAAATCCATGGGAAATCAGTCGTGTAAATGGCTGTTACCTGACAACATTGTGACAATGATACTGGAGAAACTCAAAGTATTAGTCAAGCATTAATTGCTCCCCACTGCAGATCCCCTACTGCAGATATTTCTAGGGAAAATTCTGCAGTAAAGGCAAGTAGTGCATGCATAACATGCATAAAGGATAATTTCTTGGTTTGGGAAATGGTCAGTATTTGCCATAAACTGCTGTATATAAATTTCGGATTTGAATGAAGATTCCTTTACATTTGGAGTACACTGTAATGTTGCAGATGCAGAAGATGGATACAAGTAAATGATATAAAAAATTGCTGACCACATCACCATTTTCTCAAATCAAAATGTCCGGTCATATGTCATTGCCACACTCATTTGTGGTAATTGGAGAAATGATGAGTTTATACTGCAAGTAAACTCTGAACATCCCTTGTTGTGTCCAGCTTTCAATATTGCTTTAATGGTGCAGTTCACATGTAATCATTGTTCTTAACTCAGGAGAAAACCAAATAAATCTCATTGTGTTTATTTCTCACGGAGTAATTTTGAAAACAAGCTGAAGTGACCAACCTGAATTCAAATGGAGTGAGCTTTAGCTGTGTGACCCATTTAGGCTGACTGGAGCTATAGTTACTATATAATGTGTTATTTCAAACTGATAAGACACTGACTATTGATTTTCAATTTATTTATTTTCGTAATGAAATGGGCAGCTTCAGAATATGGTTGGAGAATGTAGGCAATTTGTTTGCAATCTGTTTTCACGCTAAGCACATAATATTTGGGGAATGTAGGTTGTTCATATGCTGCCTTGGGTCTACCCCAGTTAATACTTCTGTAAGTTGTCTGATTTTTTTCAAGTTTATCCAAAGATGGAGAAAGAATTACAGCAGCCAAGAAACACTTGTGCTGCTGTTCCTCTGCCTGCTTACAGATTTCTAGCTATTGAGGGTTAGTTATTATTCATCAGACTTTTAAAATTTAAATCCCCTTCCTTTCCTGGCCTTTTCTTAGACCTACCTTCCACTATTTTCCTTTTCTGTTATATATATATATATATATCTTGTACTCTTGTAAATTGTTAGTTTGTGTTTCCCACAAGGTACTTAGTTCTTTGCAAAGCTTCTGACTTGACTGCATGTTTGCTTATGTTAGTACGCCCTTCCTTTTTTCTCAGATTTCCCATGTTTCAATCCTCTCTCCATTTAAATCAACTAACTTGTCTGCTACCTAGACAAAGGAAATATTTAATTTATTTTCTTGATTCCAATAGGATAGCAATCACAGTTTAGACTAATAAGACTGAGGAGAGAAAAAAGATGGAATTGGTCTACAGGTAGATTATAATAATACTACGGATTCTTACAAAGATTGAATCATGCAATGTTTTAGCTCATACTACAAATGCCCATACATCCACATTTCAGTTCCAAAATCATGCCCATGCTGTACAAATTTGAAGAATTGTTATTTGTTGGAATTAATTAATGTCTTCTCTACCCTGGAGAACTGATTCTGTAACATCATTTTCCCTTTCCTCGGGAAGTATTTTGTCTTTGTTGTTTTAGGTGTCTATGGGGTGACAGTCCTTCACTATGGGCCAGGATGGAGGAAAGAAGTGTAAAAAGATGCTGCTTTCAAAAATGAAGTTAGTGGACATTTGTGATGTCCACTTGTCAAATCTCATAGACAAAAGGTGGTTTATGATAATTTACAGTAACAGATCAGAAAAAAAGTTACACATTACTGTAGGACTTAAATGGTGTTACCATCTTGAGAGCAACCCCACCGTTACATCCCACAGTACCACATCCTCATGCAGGTGGACTTGACTGTAGTTGTTATTTGCAGCTGTTGTATGCAAATTTATGCTTTCTGGCAAATTTAGAGTTTGGCACACTGGTTTTGATTTGCCTAAGATTTAAACCTTTGTGACACGGTCATATTATGGGGCTGGGGATGGACATTCTACTTAAGTAGAAAAATGATATCTGTTTATGAAAGAAAACAAAATACAATAATTAGTAAGAACACCCAATATCTATTGTATCAAATGTCAGGAAAAGCCTCATCTGGTAGCATAAAAAATCCAACCAAACAATAAAAAATAATCTTTCAATACTTGTTAATTTGGCATCTCATACAAATGACATGCTGGTTAAGCTCATGTTGATGGCCAGAGGTAACAGCCCCGGTGTTGATTTAACAAAGCAAATTAATCACCGTTAACATTTTCTTTCAGACTGACTAATGGATGAACTAAGCCAGGATTTGCTAGTTTTTGCTGAGTTGCTGCATGGTTAAAAAAGCTTTCACTCTGCCCATTTGCACAGTAACTCAAGAAAGCACAAAATGTAACAGGTTAAAAATGCTTTTGTTGTCATCATCTGGTGCTACTACCTACTTTCTATCAAACTGATTATTTAGCATAATCAAGCCAAACTGACAGGATGATTTCATCTCAGCTGGTACTTAAAGTTACCAGTTCTGTTTCAGACTGAGGAAGAACTCTTTGAAGACAAAACCTGTTTTTCCCAGAAATATCTGTTGGTCTAATTTTAAATAAATAAATCTGTATTGCTGCAAGATTGTCTCATTTACTATACATTTTTTTCCACTGTACGATTGACATTAGTGACCTGTAATACAGTAGCAGACTGTTTACTTTACTCTAATCTTGCTGAGGTGAAGGAAATGCCCATTACTGCCAGGTTTTCCAAATGCATAATCATTTCCTTTTGTGGATAACCACACCAAAACCCCTAAATCTCTGGGGGCAGAAAACTTTGCACTTTCTCATACACAGGCCCCTTTCAATGAGCCAGCTTCTCAGGCTGGGCTTGGGAAAAGAAGCCTCCACATTTGCTATACTTTTTCTTCCATACTCTGTGCTTCCATGACAATGTCTTTGAGCTTTTTCAAAAAATCAGTATTCACAGTACCCCACGAGGCATGCAGGACTAACTTATTTTACAATACAATACAATACAGTAAGTACCGTGGAAGGTTCCTAGAGATCACCAGCCTCAAATCATGCATTGAAGATCATCAGAAGTACATTGTGATAAAAGCATCAAGCTTGCTTGCCGAAAAGCCATAAAACAAATGTACAGTCAGAAAAACGTAGGAGTTAGTCAAGTATTTTGTCACTTCTCTCCACAGGTTTAATGATCTAATTGTTAGACTGCTATTATCCTGATTAGGTTTCCATAATAATGAGTATTGTTCCTGTCTTTGGTCTTTACGCATGGCTCTGCCATTCATGAACTTAAAACAAAAAGTTATGCATCTGAAATAGGAGGTGCTACGCTGCTGTGACTTGCAATAAGGAAGAAGGCAATTTTTTACATAGGCAAAGGAAACCCTGCAAAAGGAATTGCGATACCAGTAAAATTAGAAATACGTTCTTCCATTGTGGTGTGTTATAGGAATAAAAAAGTACAGCTTGATTGGGGTATGATAGTGAAAGCCCATTTTGTCAAGAAAAACAGGGTTTGTGTCAGCACTTTAGTATTAAGTGTTGAGAAGTTGTAAGGGAGGGGGAAAATCTGCAAACATGTTGAATTGTTGCATGTCAGTTGACCAAAGGATTTGAGGGTATTGTGTGAGCTGGGGACACCAGCCTGGAATGCCTGGTAGCGGTCAGTTACGGCAGCTGAGAGCATGCGGGGGGAGCTTTGATGCCCCCACTGCAGCCTTACCTCAGTATTCAAAGGGCAGGGGGCTGCAGTGCCTTTTTCATGTTTTCTTTTGCAGGCCTTTTTGTTGTTATTGTTTTTAATTATTATTATTCCTGAAGAACAGTACAAAACATAAAGGATCTGTTCATAGAAACCATTTGGTTCACTGCACCTGCATAATGCACAGATACTGCATTTCCACAATGATTATTAATGCTCTTCATTTGTGTGCACTGCCTGTTTGAAGCGCTTGCCTCAATTCATTCTTTATTTGTAATATGATACTAATTATTTGACTAATTTCTTTCTTTTTCATGTCTACAAACTGTCACTGATGGATGACATTTTTCCCAAATGCATTTCACAGGGGAATTTATCAAATAATTTCATCAGCTCATTAACAAGCAGTTGTGGATGTTGGTCATAGGAAAACTGGCCGAATGTCCTGTCCCGTCTGTGCATGGTCTGGGTCCTGTGCTGACACAGGAGGTGCTTCATTATCTCCCAACACCTTTTATTTCTTTGCATTTATTATTTTTGCTCTTTCACTGGAAGAACTCCTTGCTGAATCAGGGTTGCTGTGGGTGCTTGCACGAAGTGAATTCTGTTTACATGAATTGCGCTGCCAGTAACTTTATTCATTTAGAAATGCTGCCAGTAAATAGACTATTCAGAGAAAATAAACACAGATGCTCATACATACAATGGCAGATTAATTTAAAAATTCAACTAGTATTCATAGAAAATTGTTTTCAGTATTTCTGCAGACCTATTTGCAGAAGTAAAATAGAAATTATTTTTTCTGTTTGTGACATTATGACTGGGTGCAACTCATGTTGTATTTCTCGGCCACTGCTAGAGAACAGCTAATAAGTTGATGTCAGGGATTTTCAATATGGCTTGCTATTATTTTTGAGGAAAAGCTGTAATATCAACTCTTTTGGAAGATATATTTAAAATGGTACGAAGACCTTCAAACAGTTTGAGACCCAAAAAGCACAAAAAGGAGACATTTTTTTTGCATTCATTTTAAATTTGGCCATGGCTGAGCCATTTAGCTCTATCAGATATTTTTTTGAGTTTGCAAAAAGTAAATTTCCTCTTCATGGCATTTGCATTTGATACAGCAGTGATTACATAAAGCCTCCTATTATCTGATGTGAGCTTTGTGCTGTAACTAAGCAAGCATAAGAAATATGGTAGAAAAGAAATGAGGTAAAAATTGTTCCAACATTTCTCTTTGTCTTTTATGCCATGCTGCATAAATCTTTCTGCATATAAATATATATAAAGTAACTTGAGTTGTCTAAATTTAAGACAAAGGAATAGTGCCTAAAACTGCAGATCACTTGAGGCTTCTTTGGTGCTAATTAACTTACTTAGCGCAGTTGGTTGGCAGTTTTTAATCACTAGAGAAGCTCCTGTGGATATTTTAATTTGTTTTCATTTTAAAAGCAGAAACATATGGTTCTTTAAAAGATGTGTGGCTTTTTCTGTACTCATTTGAGATACCATAATTAATGTTCTCATATGCAGACATACATTTAGTTTCATAATCACTCATTTTCAAACTTAACCCCTTAGAAACATGGACAGAATTATTGCACTCATTTTAATTAGACACGCTTACTGCCCAATCCCCAAAGCACAGCTGTATTATTCGTATACCTGCAGTATCTGGGCCCCAAACCATTCCTTCTCATGGTAGTGGCCATGAAAGGAGTGCTCCCTTACTAGCTTCCACTCAATCCCTGATGTTTGTGGTAGATGTCTGAAGAGACAGGAGCCCCTTTTGTTTTCAGAGGAAGCTCTGCTGGGACCCGGCCGTGGTGGGACTGGGGTTCCAGCAGCACCCTTGCACAGCAGCTTTTGCACCTTTGCTATAGGAGCGAGTGCTCTGCATGCTCTGCCAGCGTCACCTGGAGCACTGAGAAGAGAGCTGGTGTCGCTGGGAGGAAGGAACCAGTGGGAGGAGAGGAGAGATCTGTGTCCAGATACTGGAGAGAAGGGGAGGAAAGGATTTCCACCCATTGTGTTTAGGAAATGTCTTCACTGATTATGATGGCTCTTAAGTAGAAGTAGTCTTTTCCTGCACTTTCAGTTAAAATCAAGTTTTATTGTGTTCCCTTTGGGGGTTTCCTTCATTAAGTCAATATCAGCCCAGTAGTAAATTTCTGATGTGCTGAAAAGAGCAGAGCTCTGCTTTCCACAGGCATCACACCAGAAAATGCAGTTAGAGCTACGACTAAATGAGGATGCTGTGCCTCTGTCTGACAACATCAGTTTGGCTGTGACTGAAGAGAGTGAGCGATGGGCATGCACTGCTCATCTGTTTGCATTTTACTAAACTCTTTCCTATTAGTGCTGTCTGTGAGGCTGCCGGTACATCAGCTGCACGTGCACTGGGTTTCTGTTTTGTAGCAATCCCCACAAATTTTTCCGGGAGTCCACATTTGATCAGTGTTGCACACCTGAGAATGACTGCTAATATTGTAGGATTTTAAATGTCCATTTTTGGCTGATAATTGAAGTACTAGAACTTCACACATCAGTAAAAACCCTTATCATCAGGAAAGTAGTGCAGTAAATGTATTTACAAGAAAAAAGGGCCCACGTAGCACATGTGAGGACAGCCGGAGGATGAGAGACGGCTGCCAGGCAGAGAGGAGCTGCACCGAGGCAGCCTTCTGCAGAGCCTGCCGATGCTCCAGCAGGCACGGGTGCTGCTGCTTCAGCAAGCCCAGAGCAGAGCCACGCGTCTGGGACCATGAGCAGTCAGTAGCACCCAGCAGACATCCACCCCCAGTTTTTGCCTCTCCCCCGTTCGTCCCCCTGCCATACTGCGGGCTGAAGGGGCCTCTCTTGGGAAGTGTCCGCCTCCTGCTGCTGCCTTGCCCACAGCTCCCGCGGCTGTAAATTGATGATTTCTGCAGACTTTTCAACTGCATGGCACAGCCAGGGATGCACGGTGCTCAGTGTTATCTCTCCTCCGAAGCAATAAAAGTAGGGGCAGGTTCTGGATGCAGTTCATGTTAGGAAATCTTGGCTTGCCCTGCTTTTTGTGACATTGAAGCGATGTAATTGGTGTGGCAGTAATAATACACGAAATGAATGCTCTATTAATAACTTCTGCTAAACAGCCACTTGACCCAGAACCATAGCTTGGTACTGAAACCTTCACTGATGGAAGCAATTGTACTGACAGCATGTGTTGAAAGTTAATGGGATGCCTGGGAACAAGCATTTGGCACGACTGACAACTTTTAGAGGTTTATTTCAGGTACAGTTTGTCTTGGTATAGGAGACTTGAAAAATCTGTCCCCAGTATTTTCTGGTTCTCTTTCATGCAGTTGTGTGGGGGAGTTCCCCTACAAAATGTGAAAAGGTAATATTTGTTCCCTTTTCAATATCTCTTGTAATAACTGTCTTCTCTAGAAACACCAGCAGCAAGTCAGTTCATTTTATATACCTACATAATATCTATACAACCACATTTGCACTAAAAATATAAAAAATAATAAATAAAAATATAAAAATAAATAAATAAAAATAAAAATATATAAAAAAATAAATCTGTATTAGTTATGCTTGGAAAAAACAACAACAACAAAAAAAATCAACATATATTGTAGAAATAGTGAAATAACTGACCATCTGAAACAAGCAGTAAGGGCTGTATACCAGTGCTTAAAGGCTCACACAATACTTTGTGTGTGATGTAAACTGGGGAAAGATGTTGCTGCAACAATTTAGTTCCTGAGTCATTCTGGTACAGAAGGCCTTGAATTCTAACTCTGGGCTTTCTCCTGCTTCATGCAGTCACATTCTGTGATCTTCTTTTTAAAGATATGGATTGCCTTTGGTGCAAGAAAAAGTTAACAAAAGCTTTCCTTGATGCAGTGGACCAAAACGGAGGAGTTAAATGCAGACCTTCATCTGAAGTGCGTAGTAGCTCCCTCAGAAGCGTGCAGCCAGCTGATGGGCTGGCTCTGACACCTCCAATTCTGTGAGTGCTTATCTGTGTCTGAACTGCTTCAAAATCACTGGGACTTAAGCATACGCTTAATGTTAATTATGTGCTTAAGTGCTTTGCAGAACAGAAGCTGTAAGTAATTCTGTAGATCATATATACTAGAAACAGCTCTTAACAGTACTGCAAATATTGTACTACTGTTTTATGGTCCTCGAGTCTTTGCAATGCTATTGCAGGCTTGAATTATAACCTAAGTCACAGACGGCAGTTTTATTCTTATTCTGGGATTTTTCCACCTTTTGTTTGCATTTTCTGTTACATAATGAGCATTTTAGTTCTCTAGTTGCCCAGGCTTTCTTCTCGCATCTCTACAGTTATATTCAGAAATAAAGTAGATGGCTGAGGGGAGGAAGAAGGAAGGGGGAGTGGAAGAACTAAAGTGAATCATGCCTATGTGAGAACAGGGACACGGTAGCTATTTATACTGTAGTATAAATACCAGATTAGTAGGATCTAAAATGTTATTGCTTTGTAACTCTTAAAAGGCATTATAAACTATTAGATTCCTTACCTTCAAAATAGGCTTATTTAAGATGATAGACATTGGCTTTTATTTTTCAGAGGATTCATAGCACATAGTGGCTTTCCTAAACATAAACTATGTCACCACCCACTGCTGGCTGTTTGAAAGAGGGGTTGTCTCAGGCTTGCCAAGGAGACGAGCCCGCTGACAACCTCCCTCCTCATCTCAGCAGATCTCAAACGGGTCACTGCAGATTGTGAATTGCCAAGCACTTTTGGTAGCCTGTCCATATTACGCAGTCAGTACTGGGCATGGATGCCATTGCTTATTCATTATGGAGGAGGGTAGTCTGCTTGTTGTATTACCCCAAAACTACTTGTCTGATGCAGGGGGAAATAGTCTGTTATTTCTTGCTAAGTCAAATACAAACTTTATTAGTATTATTACCACTACTAGTACAAATTTGACAACAAATTCCTGAAAGAATAGAAACAAAAGGTGCTGTCAAAAAGTATTGAAACATGCCTCTGTACTTCTAAATAAAGTTTTTGTTGTTGTTGTTGTTATTGTTGTTGTTGTTATTGTTTTTTTGTCAGAGCAAATGACACAATCCCAAAATACACATTGTCATTCTGAAAGTTATTTCTTGAACTTAATCCCTTTCCCTGGTCAATGCTGCCTACTCGCACACCTCATTTATTAGGTAACTACTAAGTGCCAATTAATCTACAAAGCAGTCCCTGGAGCAGAGCTGTCTCTTCTGATCATTCACTTCAGAATTCTAGCAAGGAGTGACAGGAAAAATGTGATGTGGCTTTTCCAGGCTGGCTTAGTACCCGACCAGCGCTGCTATATTGAGGGCACAGTGCTATATATAAGTTGATTTCCATACTATGTTCTTGCCTAGGAAATTGATTCTAGTTTCTCTTGCAGATGTCATAGGAAGAAGAAAACCTTTCTGCCTCTCTCAGTCTCTCAGCATTTTGGCATAAAATTCATACTTCTCTTTATGTGCTTTAGTTCATCTGTTCTACCTCAGACGTGTTTTTTGCCTTGATGATTTTCTTGCCTGTGAGGTGAGAGCTAAATGTCAGTGTGCAAGACAAATTACTTTTCTCTTGGGTAGACTACCTTGAAAACCGTGAAGGTGCTGCTGGCATTAGAGCAGGCTGATAACGGGCTCGAGGAGGGGATTCTCATTTCCGCAGGACTTGAGGAGGATGAGAACTGACTGCGGGCTGGCTCGAGAGAGAAGCCTCATGAAACAGACAAGGCTGTTGGTAGTGCTTGCTGGGTGATGTTATAATTGTGAGAGGAAATGTTTCTTAGTGAAAATGATCTGGAAAATGAGTAGGAAAGGAACAAGTATTCTTTAGAAGTCACGTATGTGCAACACTCAGGCCCTCTCATTGTTGTCAATTAAGGGCTGGAACCAGAAGCTGCTGCCTGTGCTGGGAGCTGGCTAGCCAAGAGGCTGCTGCGCTTGAAGTGGTAAAGTTCTCAGATCTGCTCTGAGGATGAACAAGGTGTTGAAGTCAGAGCTGTTGTAAACCAGACCCTTGAAATCAATTTGAGCTCATGGTAATGTCAGATGTTCTTAATAATCCCAATGGAAAGTTTGTTAAAATAGAAGAATTAGCAAGTAAAGCTGCTAGGAAATGTGTTGCCTCTGGGAAGAAGGATGTCTTCCTTTGCTGTAGCTGTCAGGTAAAGACATTAATAACTAAAACGTATTTGGATCTGAGCTTCTGGTATAGCAAAACACTTTGGGATATACAGTAGCCAGGCTGGCGGCAACTGAATCTTTTGGCAGATTAATTGGTGGTTAAACAAAGCAGCTGTGTAGTGGCTAGCTTTCCAGTAGTGCTGACGTGCATCTAATAGGTGTTAAGAGCTTGCCACCCAATGTTTACAAAAACAAACTTTCAAGTGGTTTTGTCCATGGGAGCTAATTGTCTTTGCAAGTAATCTTCTGTAGTCCTGGTATTGATTCTAGCTAATAGAGATAGCTTTCTAGAGGAAATCTGCAAGTTGTCTTGCTATAGTGTCTAGGTTGCTGTTAGAAAAAAATAAAAATCAGATAAACTGGGATCTGCACATGTTTGTTGTATAGGAGACTTAACCATTGTCATTATCAAAAAAAAAGAAAAAAAGGCAAAACATAGATGAATTTTAGTACATAGATGAATTTTAGTATAAATAAGATTATAAAATGGATGACTGGGTCTGGTCTTTATGGGATTCAGTTTTCAACAGGGGGTTCTGCAGAGGGCTGTTAGGGTAGTGCTGAAAGATAGGAGCATAAATCCTCCCAGGCAGTGTAAGCTCCCCATGCCATTTATGTATGCTTTAGCCTGGGACTGTAATAATTTGGTGGCTCTCTGAGAATGAATACTCAAAAATGGAGTGCTGATACCCATCTGAATGAGTCATGTACGGACAAGATGAACGCGAGTGAAGATCAGCGCAGAGAATTCCATACGGTGCTTTATTTCTTTACTCTGCTTCTCTCTTGGTCAGGAGTCAAAAAAAAGTGCTCTCCTTTTAAGTACTGTGCACGGATGTGTGAGTATATATCATTCCTCCCACTTGCCAGCTAAATGTTAGGAACAGTGGATGAATGTTTTTAAATCAAGACTGCTGCTCTGCAGGGTTATTTTACTATGTGAGGTACGTGTTCAAGTGTGCATAATTTCACAGATTAAACCTACGCTTTTAGCTTTCCTGTGCCTAAAAACTTAATCTATAAAGAATTGATTTTGCTTGGCCTGTTTTAAGATACAAATCCATTTTTGTCTTACTGAAACATATATATGAGATCTTTATCACCAAAATTCATCCTCAGATGCAGCATATGTGTAGAGAAAGATGCAGAAGAGATCAAAGTCGAATCATATTCAGTCCAACTGGAAATTAAGCCAGTTTCTGTTATGGCCTAGCTAGCATCTCAATCAAAGCAGAGTGTGCCAGCTTCTAGTACTGCCTTAGTCTAGAGAGGGGATGTTTCTAGCCAGCCTTTTTTGTTCACCAGCTGCAAAGGATTATGCAATAAACCCCGTGTCTCTGGAGACTGGGAGTAGGACCCTGGGCCTTTCATCTTTAAACCTCTACTTCGGCTCCTGCGTGGGGCCGTGTTGCCCTTCCGTGAAGAAGCCATCAGAGAAATGTGCTTCCTACTGGGGCACACGGCTCCACTCGGACAGGCTGCCTGCAGGGCTCCTGGCTGCATCCCTGGGGGTTTCCAGCCTCACGTGGGCAGTGCCACAGCTGACTCGTGGTGATGTTGTTGGCAGTCCTGCATTGAATGCGAGCTTGGATTTAATGACCATTGGTGGTCTCTTCCAGTCAGCGTTTCTACGGTTCCGTGATAAACCTTGTTATTGGAAAGCATTGGTTTACATGATGGATGATTTGGAATAACCTTATGAAGCTTTAGGGTTCATCCTTTAACAGAAGAAGTTTGCTCCTCCTTCACAAACAGCTATCCTGCTGCTGGTGCCATTTTCTCCCCGCCCGGTTCTGCCCAGAGCCATGTTTTCAGCCTGCTGCCGCTGCAGTGTCCTTTCTAAACACAGGCTGGAATGTGATCATGAGATGTCCCCACTTCACAAATTGGCAGGCAAGGTTGTTTCACAGCACAGAATTCTCTGTGGCAAAAATGCAAAATGTGCATGTGTAGTATTCATGTGACATTAGTTACTGTTCAGAATGTGGGCATTGGTGTAGTGCTCCAAACTCACCAGCGCTCGTTTCACAGGAGTTATCCTTTCCCAGAGTGGACAGGTTGCAAGAAAGCTCTGCTTGCCTGTGAGAGATAAAGCAAACCCTATCTGACTTCCCGCAGTTGCTCTGAAAGTGCCGCTGCACCACCCCCTGGCCATGTTCAGCAGCTCTGTCACCTAACTGACTTGAGCTGCCTGATCCCCGTCCTTTTTCAACCAGCGACTGCAAAAATGCCCAAAGGAGCCCTTGTCAGGAGCCAAAGTGTGTCACTGCCCTGCAGCCGGCTCGGGACACGTGCCCCAGGATCCCTTCAGATGCAGGCTGCTCTCTGCATCTGCGGCGTTCCCTTCGTGCCCTTGTGTTCTTTCCCGGCTCCTGATTCACACGCTCAAGGCAAATTTTGGGTTGCCTGGCAACTAGCTGGGGGCATATGGGATGGAAAGGACGTGAGCACACAGGTTTGGTTTTCTTTCAGGTGACAGTGTGTTCGGCTTAGTATTTGGTTTGCATGTATTATTGCATTGCCAATTTACTACGGGTAAGGCAAGGTACTAGCTGCAGTGGCAGCTCGGGCAGGGAGGCAGCACGCTGGTGGGGTCAGGGGTGGCAGTGTCTGAACACTCCACTGCAGCCCCAGAGCCACCAGAATGTGGCCAGGCTGACCCCAAGCTGGGAACTCTCTTCTGCACGGGGGGAATAAAAGCACTACACCCACTGGCAGTGGGCAGGAGAACGGAAAAATTATGCAATGCCATGTTTCTCTGAGGGTTGGCTTTTGGTTTCTTCTCATGAAAATGAAATATTAATAGCAGTGGCTTTTTAATTCAGAGCTAGTCAAATATCTTTGAATATCTTTGTCAGTACAGGTTTCATTTTTTCAGTGTCAGATCCTTCCATTCAGGTACAAAACTAAACACTCGAATCTCGAAAATATAACTTGTATGTAAGCCATTGTCTTTTATTTGTATGGAAAGATTAAATATGTCCGGTGTCATACCATGGTGACTGATGTCCTTTCTGACAGACACATCACATGATGCACTGCTACTGTGAAATGTGATGAAGCAGCAATCACATTGATTATTTATTTATTGAAACTAAGCAGGGGAGTAGATTTTGACTGTTTGATAAGGAAAGGTGTCTTAAAATCCTAATGTACCTCAACTTAAATTCTGATTTTTCAGTATTTCCAACCAAAAAATGAAAATTGGGGTTCTGATTGACTCCAGATCTTAATTGTTTTGATTTTTCTAATGCCTTGAGTAATTAGCGTGGTACCAACTGCCACCAAGGTCAGTGAGGCTGCCTCCGGTGCTGTTTGTTGCCTAGGGGTGGGGAGGCTGCTAGCCTTGCAGTTGCACACTGTGGGGATGATCCCATTTTTCTGGAGTAGAGGTCAGTTGTCAAAATGAATGATTTTTTTTACATGCACATATGGGTATCAGAATAAGATTATTCCAGGGATTTGCTGTTGATTTTTTTTCCACTCCTGGAGAGATAAGGCTTGCAGGCAAAAGCATCTTCTTGTCTTTTTCCCCCTCCTTCAAAATGTTCTTAAGCAATTCCGATGGGTGAAAACACTTCTGGACTCTGAGAGGTATAAGAACGTGTCCACATAAATATGAGAAACAGAATGATAGTAGAATATCCAGGGCTACAAAGCAGCAATTAGGATACTACATCAAGATGTGTCAGAATAGTTCACTGCTTCTTAGATTCAATGTGATAATTACAAAGATGGATCTTCAAGGATCCTCTGGGCTAGTATCAAAAAAGGTAAGAAGATTAGATCACTGTGAGATAGCAGTATAAAAACCTGGACTTCTGTGTCAAAGTGTTGATGCCAGAGTCAAGCTCACTGAGGGCATCAAATACAACCCTAACCCTTGAAGGTTTTTTGTTTCTCACATGTTCCACAGCACTGGTAGGGCAAGGGGATATGAGAGTGGGGGTGGCTGAGTGCAAGCCACCTTTATTTGACTGCTTGCACAAGCTGTGCTTACCTACCTGCCCCACAGCAATCACTCTCCAAGCTGAGTTGCTAGTTTTAGGGGGTTATAGAAATGCTGGTGGTGGCCCTTCAGTGCATTCTGCAACAATGAATTAACCAGAACTGCTAATTTTTAAAAAATAAAAAATAAAAAAAAAAATCAGTGCACATATTTGGTTCTTGCATGTCCATATTTTCTTAATAATGAAAACTGTAACTTGAAAAGGGAAGTGGATGATTTTTAATTGTTTTTCTGTTCTTCTGGTTCCTGTTGCTTAATTCTTTGCTGGTACATAGGAGCTACTTCTACTGCTATGCATTTTACAAAGTAGTTTTATGCCATATGCTCTGGGCTTGCAGATAAAACATTTAAAGTTACTGTAATCAGTGGCAGCAAATGTATTACTTTGCGTTACATCAATGTGAGTCATAATTGATGTCTGCCAGTTTGGAAACAGCTATTATCAAGAAAGTACAAAGATTATAGCACAATCAATAGTGGTTTAAAAACAGAGATTGTTTGGTGCTGCCTGTTGGATATCTTTCTCTGACAGCTCTTAACATATGCAGGTTGACACTTCTGCTACAAAGCAAACATCAGTTACTCATTTTTTAAAATGTGTTCAAAACCATTAAGTGTTTGCCTTCAGCACAATCAGGGCCATGTCATTCACTCAGGGGCTTGTTAAAAAAGGAATGTGAGCTTTCAAAATAGACAATTTGTTTCCAAGGCTACTGCAGTTGTATATGTTCCTCCACCCTCTGCACACACGGTAGAAGAGGAATTTTAGTATTATTTTATGTGTATACTCCTGTTACCTTATCTTTCCTTCTTGCCACCAGTAGCTGTTCACTTCTGTATTTATTTAGTGTGTTATCACACTAGTACCTGTGCTCTTTGGTGTTTCTCTGCCCCTGCCTGTTTGCTCGGTGTCGGCATGATGGGGTTGGACCCCTAGGAAACTTCTGTTTTCTGGAAACCCTAACCATGTTCTAGGTCAGTGGGCTTAGCCAAATCTTGGTATACGGATATTAAAATGCTAAGAGCTGACGTAGTACATGTATGAGTGAAATGAGATAAGGAAATGAAAGGATGAGAAAGAAAGTATGGTGCTCTATCTGCAGAGGGGAAACTGAGACCTATCGCAGAGAGTATTTTACAGAGGTAGGAATTAAACCTGCATACTGAAGTTGGTAGTCCAGGGCCTCTCTATTCACCTCTCTATTTTAATAATAATAATACTGGAACTTTAACCAAGCCTGGATATGTTCAGTGCTCTAACTTGAGAAGTACCTATGGGCTGATGGCCATCATAAGCTGTGTAGGTCAAATCAAGTAAGAAATCAAAGCTTTCCAAGACAACACTTAGGTTCCGTTTAAAATCTTTATTTTTGTTATTCCCTTCCTTTCTTCTTTTTATGTTTAATTGTTTGCACTTGTCATTTATTTCATCTTTCTATGTTTTTGTCTCTTTTGGTGGTTCCTGATACATGTGCTCAATAACACAGATCATGTTGCATTTCCCCCTTTCTGATTACATATGGAACGTTTTCAGGCTTGAACTGCAGTAACTTTCTCTTCTACCAACTAAAAGTTATTTCAAATTCTAATTGATTCTTTAATTAAAATCTTGAGCACTCCTGGATATTTTAGTAAATAGGTAGTATTTACCAAAATAATTAGGTGTAACATTGAATAATATAATTCCACAGCAAAAAGTTTTCTCGTGAAGGTAGGCATGTGATCAACTTCTGGAAATAGATTGGGATGAAATGGCTAATTGTTAACTGGATGTGGCACTACTGTTTTTTACTTCATTAACAGGCAGTACTTCTAGAACATGTGTTGCCTACATTATACAGGACAAAACTACCAACAATTTCTTCCAGTGGAGAATGTCTACTCAGCAATATGTTAAACGGAAATGTTTGAGTTTTTATTCAGACTTTTTATTATTATTATTATTATTTTTTCTCCTGTGGCACAATTTAGCTGAGGAGTTGAAGTAAACTGCAGTTATTTGTCACTAGATACTGGTTCTGGCCCTACCCTCTCAGTAGAGAGTCCATGCTTCATGGAAAACCAAGTTTTATCATTGTTTATTGACTGTTCAGAGACAACTCAGTACCATATAGTGATGCTTCTCTACAGTGCTTCTGGATGTGCAATGAAAGAACATTTAATTTGCCTGATATGCACCTCTGCCATTCAAGACAGATGCAATCAGCTGAGCAGCTGACATGCTGCAGGCCTGCCTTTGTACTTAAATTTTATGATCTAGAGACTCTAGTCTGTGGAAAAAAAAAAGTGTCTTGGTTCCCTGTAAAGACCCTGACTAATTAATCATGGTTGCAGAGTGCTGCTGCAGGCAGCTTCTTATAACATTTGATTAATAATATGTGCTGATATGGGGAATGTGTTACAGTGGGCAGGATCACATCTGGTAAGTCATCATGGCTACTTGGCTGCTCTGCATTGTAAGCAGTTTTCCCCCCAAAATGTGTTGACCTGATTCTGTGCTGTTCTCAAGTTACAGTTGCTACCTTATAGTGTATATCATGTGTCCAATTCACAGCTTGAGATTATGGGAAGCAGACGTAAACTGAGAATGCTGTGCAGGCATTTTGACTTCTCAGCTCACCAACTTCTTAGTGTTTTTTTAAGCAAAATGTCGTAAGTATCAGATGGGTAAATTTGTCAGTGACTGCAAATTTAGTCTGCATCTCATCAGCAGTGTGATTATTTTTAAACAAATGCTTCTGAATTTAAAAGAAGATTCTGGATTCTGAATTTTTATGTGATTAAATTTTTTAAGAAAAAGTTGAGCTATAATGGTTCAATTAACTGTAGTGCCAGAACACTGCTCTCAGGGAAAATTTGGTCCCATTTTTTCTCTGCCAGCAGAGACTAGGTACTTTCACAAGCAAATAATCCTTTTGTGGATCCCTCTTTTTATTTCACTAGACTTTCAATCAAACTCTTCTCTTGTGGATCTGCTCCACTGTTAGTGCATGAACTATTTCTCTCTGTGTATCATATAGCAAAATAAATTATGACAAAATACATACATTCCTTAAAAATATAAATAAAAACCCTTCTACATGGAGCAAAACTAGAAATGGCAAGTGATTAGCATTAAAAAAAATAATACTGGAAAAACACTTATTATTGTATTATAGTTTTGTGTAATACAATTAAGTAAAATTAAAGCTAGAAACTAGAGTATAGGTCTTTTAGATTGCTTGATAGATACACCTTCGAAACATCAAAGGTTCTAATCCTTATTGTAGGTTGGAAAATTTGTAAAGCACAGTTGAATATTTTACAAAACTTTAGAGTTTTTTTGTTGTTTTGAGGGAGGAGAAGATTGTACTTGGTATTCCTTTAAGTTAAGGCTGAGACAAAGATTGCCAGAATTCATTTTCACTAGTCAAATTTAAGCCTAATAAAAACTGGAAGGAAGTGGGTCTTGGGTACCACAATAGGAGAATATCTGTTTGCATAATGTGCTATGATAAGCTTGGAAATCTGTCACTATTTATGTCTGTGCATATTACTTGTTAACTATATCAACATTCATGATGGTAAAGGTTACACATTTCACCATCTGCACTTATTTTTTTCTATTTTTTCCTCTCATATCACCACAATAAATTGACTAGGAATTAACAGAAGAGAAATTGCACCACCTTTCTGTCTGAGCCATGGGGGGAACTACTGGCATGATGGCAATATGAGCATGAGTAATCAATTGTGAGTCTTCTTACGGTGTGTAACAAGAAGTTTCCTTATCCTCAGTTCAGACCTATTTTCAATACTGACTCAGAAACGACAACACTGGGATTTATAATCAGCTTTTATCCCTTCCCTTTGTTTCCCTCAGGGTAACCATGAAAGCAATGAAATAGTCATTTGTGAAAGCAAAACTATCCTGGTAGTCATGCTGCAATTGCTCCCATAACCCATGTCAATGGAAGGAAATCACATGACTGCAGTGCTGCATCACCGTGCTGCAGCATTGTAAAAACTGGGTTTATGGCAAGATCAATAGGATGCCTATAGCAAGCTGGTGCTTTCCAGACAGGTCAGACCAAACAGGTTGAAGACATTTTATACCTGTTCTGTCTTGCCAACACAATCTTGATAGCACTGAGGTTTTAAAATGTAGAGAATATTAACAAAATAACAATATATATAATATTATGTATAATATTCATATATAACATATTATAGAATGTTAATGTGTTGTTATACATTATATAACAATGCACTGTTATTAATATATAACGTTATATAATATATAATTATAATAATGAATGTTAATGGAATGTAGTGAATATTAACGTTACTTTGTAAAATCTATTCAACTATATAGACTAAAATAGTGAAGGCTTTTCTTGCCACCCCACATTTCACGAAACAACACTTCCATGGCTCAAATGGGTAAATCCATAAATAGGACAGCAACAGAACTCAGACTACATTTTGATTATAATAAAAGATAACTCCTCTTAGCAAGAGGCAATATAAAGTCTTAATATGCAGATGAAGAATGTAGAAGAGGCAAATTGTTCTTGATCACAAGTATTGGAAAAGATGCTGTAGGTTTGATCTCTGGAGTGTCCTGTCTATGCTTCTTGAAACATAGTCTGCCAAAGGTATATAATTTCTTGGAATCATGCTTATAAAGACAGAGTAACAATATAAAGAAAGTAAATTATATTAACAGAACTCATAAGATTAGTATAATAAGCATGTGTGCAAGCTATATTAATCTCTGCTATCTTATTCAGTATATACTTGTATCTGTAGCTATTTTTCAAGCTAAAATGTTCATAGACAGAGATTGTCGGTCATTAAAGGTACAGAACTTAAAATCTCTGCTAGGGCTGAAAAGCATTCCTGGGATCAGGAACTGTAATCCAATCATGTAATAGGATTGGTAATATATTTATATATATATATATATTACATA